>BHFV01000268.1:0-34607 GCA_003568905.1 Trebouxiophyceae sp. KSI-1
CCCCCCCCCCCCCCCCTGCTTCCCCGCGGCTCTCGCGGCTGTGAGATGCTGGCAGCATGAGGCTGCATCGCACGCAAGGCATGCGCAGCGAAATCAGCTCAGCCTGTCGTCAGAGGCGTGCCTGCTGTCCCGTTTGCTTGGCACCAGGGACGCGCGCCGGGCCAGCGTGACCCCCACTCCCCAGGGATTGCATGCCGAACCCACCCAGCCTCAAATCGGTCCCCAGCAGGGCACCTCACAGCCTCCCTCGCATGAAGGGGCCCAGGGCATGTCTTAGCCCTGCAGTGATCATCTGATCATGACATAATCATTATTTTAACTGAAGCTCGTTAGTAACACAAGTGGCGTGATCGCTGATCGCGTCTCCACTGCCTTCCCCACGCCTGCAGGCTGGGCGGGAGTGGGGGAAGGGCATGTCTCATCAGCTAGCAGCTACTAATTACCTACTGAATCATCATCATCATTGGAACTTACATTTGACGCCTGCAGCACCACCACGGGTGCCTTTCCTCGGTCGCTGAATGCGCCTCCCCCGCCGCCGGCAGGACGGGCGCGAGTGGGTCGAGGGCATGCAGCTGACGGGGCCGCGCTCGGTGCCGCCCGGCACAATCGCCTTCCGCGCCGCGATCGGCCGCGAGGCGCGCCTGCCCGGCTCCGGCTACTTCCCGCCGGAGCTCAACGTCGTCGGGCGCTACCGCGGCCAGGGCCTGGTGGCGGGGGCGACCGCCAAGCGCCAGTTCAGGCGAGCCGAGCCTCCCAGAAGCGGCGGCACCTGCCTCTCTGCCTTGCAGCGGGGAAGCAGACGCGCCCCTCTGCTCTCGACAGGGGAAGAGATGCCTCCCCGTTGTGGGGGTCGGCAGGCGCTCTTTCTCTGCCCCCCCTTGTCAGCCAGCCCCCGGACGGCAAGCCGAGCCGCCGCCCGAAGGACCGCTTCCTTCGGCGTTGCCCTGCCAAGCCTGACCCGGAAAACCCGGCTTGATGGAGCCGGGGCGGGCGGCTGCCAGCACACAGCCCCCCTGCGGCGCTCCCCAGGCGGGACTGGGGCGGGCATGCGCTGCCTCTCAAGGCCTCCAATGCAGCGCCCTCTTCTGTGGCGGCTTTTTCCCAACAGCGGGGGCTGCCTCCGCACGCCTGCCCTGCAGCAACAGCTCCCCAGGAAGCCGCTCTCGTAGAAGTGAAGCAGGGGCTGCTGCCGCGACCGCAGCCCACTACAGTGGCAAGCAGGGAGTCAGCGAGCGGGCTGGGCCGGCAGCAGCGCCCTGCGCCTCGCTTGCAGGCTTCAATGCAGTCACCGAGGTTCGGGACCGCGCCCGCCGCTGAGCCGGCCGGCCCCCTTGTTGCGCCCGCAGGTGGGTCGACGGCGAGCTGCTTGTCTTCGGCGGATCCACCCACGAGTTCTCCAGGGGCGCAGAGCTCGGCTTTGTGGCGCGCCCCCTCCCCTTCCCCCGCTCACAAGCCCATGCGCAAGGCTGCTGGGGGCGCAGCGCAGGCTCCCACCCAAGCTGCCCGATTTCATGGCAAGCACTTTGCCCTTTTCAGCCCCGGGCAGGAGGCTGTCTGGCCGCAGCATGCGCCCTCCCTCTTGTCTGCCGCCGTTCGGCCAACCAGCGGGACTGAGGCGCGCTGTTGCCGCTGCTGCAGTGGAGCGTGGGCCACGAGCACAAGTTCCTGAGTCTGCTGCAGCGCGTGTGCCTGGATGACGTGCTGGCGGGCGACGGCAGCGACAGCGATGAGGAGTGAGCTCGGCCACAGGCTGCCGTTTTTTGCGCGCCTGGGCGGCAGTTTCGAGCCGCGCCCGGCGGCAGCAGCAGGCTGCCGGGTGGCCTGGCGGCAGCCGGCGGGTTTGGCAGCAGCTGGGAGCAGGCTGCTGCAGCAGGGAGGCAGGGGAAACGGTTGAAGACTGCGGCTGACTGTTGGCAGCACCCTTCTTCGCATTGGCAGCAGGCCGTGTTTTGCAGCGCCAGCGCCGACTGCAGAGCGGGCAGTTGGCCTCCTTGCAGGACAGGAATCCTCTCTTTGAACCGCACCCAATAAAGTCCCATCACTTGTGTGAGACGCCGCTGCCTGTGTGACGCGTCTTGACGAGTTGCTGGCGGCGCCACCTTTGTAAGCTGCGCTTCTGCCGCGCATGGAACCTGTTTGAGTCGCTGCCTCGCCTGGGACCCAGTGCACGACAGTCCACGGCATTGCACGGGCGCGGAAAGCAGCGGGAAATGGCGGCGTTAGAGGCCCACAGCTGGAACCCATGCTGCCTTGGCGGGGCCGAGAGCGGCCCGGCTTCCGCCTCAAACTTCCAGCCCCGCCCGCGTACACAGCAGCAAACAACACTGATACGCGTCCCTGGATGTCGTGCTCGCGCCGGCCCGCCTGCAGAGTTGGATAACCGCTATTGGCGCAGTGCCGAGGTCGGCGGGCGCGCGAGTGTGGTGCCGGCCAGCGCGCGCGCCTCGAGGAACCACACAGCCACGGTGTCGGGGAGCCAAGCGCGTCGCATGTGGCTGGAGCGAGGGCCGCTGGCCGGCCCGGAGCTGCCCGAAACAGGCGCCCGGTCGGGCACCTCGGCCGAGCGCGCCTCGGCGGCGGCCCGCTGAACCGCCGGGTCCGTCGAGCCAGACTGCTCTCGCGACTCGACGCAGGCGGTCGACGAAGCCCGCGCTGCGGCCGCGGCCAATAAGCTGCGGCGCCCCCGCCTTTCCGCCTGTCGGGCCCGCCAGTGCGCGCTTGGCCACACCCGTGACGCGAGTCTACCACAGCATCGTGGGCGACCAGCACCGAGGCCTGCTGCCGCGAGCAGGCCATGGACGCGCTGCGGCTGGACGGCGTGCGCTTCGGCGAGCTGGAGGCGGCGCTGGAGGCCGAGGGCTGGGCGTGCGACCCGGCCAGGAGCGTGCTGCAGCTCTTCAGCGGCGCCCTGACGGGTTCGGCAGCCCTGCCTGCTCGCTTTGCTTTTGGTTGCACAGCCAGCTACCGTGCCGCTTACAAAAAAGCAGATCGTGTTGGCTGGCAAGGTGCGGGCAAGAACGGCTCGACGAACGGGCACCGCAGCCCTATTGCGCCGTCGGGCTCCTTCGCCACGGAGCTGCGTGTAGAGACGCACCGAGTCAGCCAGGCGGTCGCCGTGGCGGCCGAGGGGCTCTGGCAGCAGCTGACCGCGCTCGCCACGCATATGGCGGAGCAGGTGGGCCGCCTTTGCAGCGCATTCTCGCCTACTGCTGCCTCATGGGCAAGGCTGAATCTTTGCCGCTGCCGGCGCAGGAGCAAGAGCCGGTCGAGCTGGACAAGGTGGCAGCGCAGTGGGAGGAATGTGAAATGATCGGTGCTGCGCTCACCGCCCGGGCTCCCATCAGCCGCCCGCCTGTGGGAGGGCCTATTTTTCCATTTCCCTGCTGTCCCTCAGAGCCCGCATCCTGACGGGAATAGAGGGATTGAAGGAGACAGACATGTTGTTGCCTGCTGCCCCGGCTTCCTTGGCAGAGAGAGGCAAGGGTATGAGACATGTGGTGGCTGCCTGCACCCTCACTCACAACCCCCCTGCTCTCCTCTGATGGCAGGCCGCGACCTGGTGGCCCTGCACGACTTTGTGGCGGAGGCGGCGGCGTCGCTGGCGCAGCTGGCTGAAGCCAAGGACGCCGGCTGCCCGCCCAGTGAGCAGGCGGGCGCAGCAGCCGGCTCGGACGGCGGCGAGGGGCTCGAGCAGGACCCGCTCTACCTCGCGTGCTTCCACGCCTGCGTGCTGGGCGACACCCGCCTGGAGGCCATCCTGGTGCCTCCCTGCCGCCCTTCTGCCCGTTGGGACTGCGCGCTCAGAACGCAAGTCAGCAGCCAGCAGCCGGCCATGCAGCAGCCCGACCCTGTCTCTCCTTGCCGCGACAAGGCAGAGCAAAGTAGGTGAGAAGCGGCAGCCTTCGCTTGCGCAGCCCCCCGGCCATGCTGCTGGCAGGGCCTCTCCTGTGGGGATGCAACAGCAGCGCCCCCTCGCAGGCTCCAGAAACCGGCTGCTTTCTGCTTACTACTCACAGCGTTAGTCACGCGTGTGTGCCCCCCTCCTGCCAGGTGGGCCTGAGCGATGCGTACGCCCACCTGCGAGCGCGGCGCGAGGGCCACCTGGCCGCGGCCGCCGCCTGGCAGCCGCCCAGCCGCTTCACGCGCGACACGACCAAGTTCTGGCTGCGCCCGGCCGACGCGGCGCGCTTCAAGGCCGAGCTGATCCGCCACCTGCCGGTGCTCATCTACGGGCAGCGGACGCCGCTCGTCGCGAGTGCGGGCCCCCCGCTTTGCATGCCTCCTGCAGGCTGCACTCGCTGCCCTGCCACGCCTCCTGCTGCACGCAGTTGCGGCGCTACTTTACTGCCTGCTGGCTGCAGCTGCTGCCCTGCCCTGCTGCCTGCTGCATGTACATGGTGGATGCGGAAATGGCTACATATGCACATGTGTTAGCGGCAGCAGGCGAGTAGCGGGGAGCTGCCCCTGTGCCAAGGGCTAGCTCTGCCTCTGCACAGCCCCAGAACTGCCGCAGACAGGCAGGAATCGCCAGCAGGCTGCTTTCAGAGAGGCCCGCGCTTGAGCAGTCGGCTGCCTCGCATGCGTTCAGCACCCCCTGAACGGAAACCCGAAAAGCCAACCGAGCTGCTCTCAGAGCGCCTTCTCCTCGGCGCAGGCTGCGCCCGCGGCCACCCGGGCCGCCTGGCACAGCAGGCCGCCATCGACTGGAGCCTGGTCAGCAGCGTTTATTTCGACGACCCCGGCATGGGCTGCTACATGGCGCGGCTGCGGCGGGACGACCGGGCCAGCGTGACCCGCGTGCGGTGGTACGGCTGCCGGCGGCCGGGGGCCGGGCAGGAGCTGTGGCTCGAACGCAAGGTGCACCGCGAGGGCTGGACCGGCGAGCGTAGCTACAAGGCGCGCCTGCCCCCCCCCCCCCTCCTGTGCCTGCGACAGCCTGAAAACTCGAGCTTTCAACAGCCTGCCAGCTTCTTCAGTCTTGAGGAAGCTTCACGGGATGCCAGCCGAAGAGGTCAGAATCAGCGGTGCTGTGACAGATGCCTTGCCAGCTTGCGGTCTGGTGTGGACGGAGGCAGCTCGCATCCTTCCAAGCAAGGCAGCTCCACCTGCTGCCCAGAATAGCCGCAGTTTGGGCAGCCGCATTCTGCGTCTGTTCACACACTGCACTGCAAAATTGAGGGCACACCTTGCAGCTTTGCATCTTGCTTGAAGCTGTCAGGAAGCAGGCGACTGCAAGGCTGTGCCTGGACTGTTGTCGGGAGCCTGCCTGACTGCTGCCGCTGCTGCAGGAGCGCTGCCGCGTGCAGCAGGAGCACCTGCTGCCGCTGCTGCAAGGCGGGCCGCTGCCGCCGGAGACCGATCCAGAGAGCGCGGACGCCCGCTTCCTGAGGGACGTGCAGGCCGAGCTGCTGGAGGGCGGCCAGGCACACCCCCCAACCCCCTTCTCTGTTTGCCCGCACTTTGACACCCCAAGCGGCCCTTTGCTCCCCCTGCAGCCAGCGCTCTCAGGAACTTTGCTGCTGTGCACCTCATGCTTGACCGGTGACTAGCAAGGCACATGGGTTTGAGGTCGCTTGGGGCGTAAGGGTACCTTCAGCAGCTAAGAAGCCAGCATCTGCCGCTTCACAACAGCCCGAGCTCGCAGCCGGCCCCCAGAAGCAAACGGCCCGTTCTTGAGCCGTCGTTGCCGGCTGCAAGCAGGAGCCGCTGCTGCGGACAGTCTGCGACCGCGTCGCCTTCCAGGAGGCCGGCAGCGACCTCGTGCGCGTCTCCCTGGACTCGCACCTGCACATGACGGCCGAGCTGGGCGCGCCGCGGTCGCCGGGCGACTGGTGCCGCGCCGACGGGTGGCCCTTGCTTTCTCCTCGCCTGGCTCAGGGCTGCCAGGCCTGCTGCTGTCTGCTCGCCTGCAAAGCTCTGCTCAACAGCAGCGGCTGACGAGAGCAGCACTGGCAGGCCAGCAGCCCTCAGAACAGCTGCTTCCAAAGCATGTTGCCATGCAAATCGGCCGCCCTTCTCGCCTGGGACCCGCTGCCGCAGCTGCTTCCCCTGTCAGCAGGTGCCGGCTCTCAGGCTCTGCTGCCCGCCTGCAAGCCTTGGAAGCCAGCAGCCGTGCGCCTGCCGCCTGGTCAAACACGGCCCACCCCCTGATTGTTGGCAGCTTCCTGGCAGCTGAGTCTGGGGGCTGCCGGCGGCTGGCAGGGCGCGGCTGCGGCCGGACGAGGTGGTGCACTTCCCTTACTGCGTCGTCGAGATGAAGCTACGCCTGGAGCAGCCGCCCGCGTGGCTGCAGGCCATGGTGTCCACCGGCGCGTCCCCCTCTCCTGCCGGCGCCGCCCTGCTGCGATCGCCTGCTCAGCTGCTGTTTCCCCGGCCCCGCTTGCGAGAAAAGGGTCTCTCCGAGACTCTGCCCGGTCAGCGTGTCCGGCCGCCCCCCGAGCGCCAGCAGGCATCTGGCAACACCGCACTGTCCCGCCGCCGCCCCTTTGCATGCGCGGTCAGCCTGCGGCACGCAAGTCGGGCAGCAGGCGCGCTTATTGAATCGAGCGCCGGCCCGCCGCAGGCCTGCTGCTGCACGCGCCGCGCTTCAGCAAGTACCAGCACGGCGCGGCCGGCCTGTTCCCCGAGGCGGTGCCAAAGATGCCCTACTGGTGGCTGGCCGACGGCGAGGGCCGCATGGCGCCGGCCACCTGGGAGGAGATGGCCGACGAGACGGACGAGTTCTACGACAAGGCGCGCGCTTTCTTTTCTTTCTCGGCAAAACGACTCCACCTTTTGATGTGAGAATCTTGCTTTTGAGGACGGCAAGTGCTGAGTTAATCGATGTCATCTCAATACTTTTCCTGCCTTTGCGCCCGCCTCACAGCCTGACTCGGAGTCTTCGCTGGGAGCTGACATGGCCTACAAACAAGCCTCCCGGTGCAGTCGCGGGGGGTTGTCAGAAGGACGCCGGTCAGAACAGACAGGCTCGGCTTTACTTCATGAGGCTTCCTTTTCCCCAATCCGCGAGGTAAAGCACATGAGAGGCAAGGAAGTGCTTGCCAGATGGCGACTGTGCATCCAACTCTCGAGACAATTCCGGAAGCTGTCTGCTCCAGACTGCTCTCAGCCGGGCCCGTTCGAGCCATCTCTGCCTGGGGCCTGCAGAACGCGGCGCCCTGGCTGTTTCCCGGGCGGCAAGAGGTGCCGCTGCTGGGCCGCATCGGTGCCCTGCTGCGCGGAAAGCAGGCATCGGCCGGCTCGGTGCGCGGCTCTAGCCCGAGCGTGGAGGCGCGCTGCAACCAGGAGGCGGTCCAGCAGCCGCCCGCAAGGCGAGCAGCCGCTGCCAGAACCCCTCCGGTCGCGCTGCATCTCCGCACTTGCGAGCGTCTCATCAGCCTGTTGATGGGGGTTGCTGGGATGCAGGCCGGGCGCCGAGGCTGGCAGCCGGCTGCCCAACGGCCATGCCGAGCATCCGGTCCTGGTGAGCTTTCGCTCGCTGCGCCTGCCGGGCTCTGCAGCGAGGAGGGGCGTGCGGCTAGATCTTAAAGGGATGTGCGGCTGCAGGAGGGCAGAGGCGGCGCGGCGCCCGCAGCGGCGCCTGAGGATGACCGGCCACAGCCAAGCAGACAGAGTGATGGGGCGGTACCGGCGGCCGGCAGCCCAACCTGCTCTGGCGGCAATCGCTCCGATGAGCAGCTGCTGGCGGCTCCGCCTGCCAGCCACCGCCGCTCCTGGCAGGTCTGCTGCTTCCTTGCGCGCTTGCACGCCACCCTGGTTGGGCTGCCGAGCTGTGCGCTTTACTAACAGGCTCCCTGGCCTGAAGGAGGACGTTGAGACCGGCCTGCTGGCCGGCCGCCTGCAGAGCCGCGCCGGCAGCGGCAGCAGCAAGGGCGCCCCGCCGACGCAGGCGCAGCCATCGCTGCAGGAGCCTCCGCCGCCCCCGGTCGCTCCGCCGCCGCCGCCGCCCTCATTCGCCGCCGCCGCCTTCCTGCAGCGGCCCGCCGGCGACGCTGCCAGGTTGGCCTCCTCGCCCGCACACATGACCAATCGTAGAAACAGCTCGAGTGTTTCCCGTACAAGTGTGGCTCAGGCAGCCCTGGTGATGCCAGCATATCATGATCTGAACGGCCTCATGCGGCCCTGAAGGTCCAACTCTAGTCCCGCTGAAGGGCTGCCATGGGCCTCGATTGGGTTTTTCTAGAGTAGGAATGGGTTCTAAGGGAGGAGAAGCGGGCCAGGCTGTGCCCCAATGACGCAAATTCGGCCTGACTCGCCTCGGCGCGTGGCTGTGGACTCTTCCCTAGTCTCTGAGGGGCCGCCATGCCTGGGCAGGGTAGGTTCACCCATTATTATCAGGCCAGGACGGGAGGCAGGCCCTTGTGATGGCTAACGCTCGTTTCTCTGCCGCAGTGCGGCTGCAGACCCGCTGAAAATCTCTGAGGGGCCTGCTTGCCAACACCCGCCGCCACAGCCTGGCTTTTCGAGGCTGGCAGGCTCGAGCGCCCGGCCAGCAGGGCCTGATGTATTGAGTTCGGGTCGAGAGGGAGCAAGAGGCGCCCTGATGATGAGCAATGGTTGTCGTTGATAGGTCTGATGCGTGGGCATGTGAACACAGCCAAGGCTCCTGAAGGGCTGCCAATGTGGCACATTAGTTGCCAGTAGAGTTTAAGAGGGGAAGGTGCTCCTGCCCAGAGGGGGGCGGGGCCTGATGATGGCACTTGGACATGTATCTGACGTGCCGAAGCAGCGCGCGTGTGACGGCTCTGGTGAATTGTGCTGAAGGGCCGCCCCCTCCCTTGCGAGCGGGGCTCGCTGGGCAGCGCGAGCTGTAGCTCTGCTGGACCTCGGCTGCCGGCCCCTGAAGTTTCTCTCGCCCGGTTGGGCAAATAGGACTCGGGCGGGTGGGGGCCCTGGTGATGTCAATCGGCAATCGGATCGAGTGCGCTGCGGCGCACAGTGAGACTCCCTTTGACTCTCTGCTGAAGGGCTTCCCCCGCCAGCCCGCGCAACACGCAGAGCACCATCTTTCTGAAGACGTCGCTCTCAGAGCGTTCGCACACTTGCTGTAAAGGTCCTTCTTGACAGCAAAAGAGAGCGCAGCTCGCATGCCTGCTGGCTCCCGACGCCCGCCCGCGGCCGCCGCAGGGGCAAGGCGCTCGTCCGCACGCGCGTGGAGCCCAAGACGTTCTTTGCCAACGAGCGGACGTTCCTCACCTGGCTCAACATCTCCGTCCTGATCATGCTCACCGGCCTCACGCTGCTCGGCGGCTCCTTCACGGGGGGCGGCAGCGGCGGCGGCGGCGCGGCCGAGTGTCAGCAGCCGACGCCCATCCGGCTGGCTCCCACCGGCAGCCAAGCCGCGCAACCGCCGCCGCCGCCGGCGAGCAGCCTCAGCTTCAGCTGCAACGGCAGCAAGGTCCGCTGCCGTCCCTCAGCCTCACGCCTGCCCCTGCAGGGCCACAGCGAGCTGGGAATGGGGAGTGAGCGTTTCTGCTGGCCGGCAGCAGGAGTGGCTTGACCGTCTGACTAATATATAATAAATTAATAAATCCATGGAGTAAATAAAGGATGTCACGAGGGGCGGCTTAAACAAGCTCTGAGCTGGGAAGCGAGCAGCCTTTGTGCCTACATGCAAGCATCCCAGCACTGGGGCCCAGCTGTCAATCTAGTCGGTCTGTAGAGCCCGGCATGGTTGTGTGAACCTCTCCTTCCACCCTACAGCCTCCTTTTCTGACACACCCACGGCCCCTTGGCGGCTCGCAGTACGCGGGCGCCATCATCACGCCGGTGGCCGCCCTCTTCATGATCTACGCCCTCTACATGTACAAGAAGCGCACCGTCCAGATCCTGCAGCAGCAGCGGACGGTGCGATACGACGACCAGCGCGGCCCGGTGCTGCTGGTGGTGCTGCTGCTGGCCGCGCTGCTCGCCTCCCTCGTCTTCACCTCCCTGGCCGCCTTCAACACCGGCTGAGCCGGCCGCCGCGCGGCCTGCAAGGCTCACATGGCATTTGAACAGATGCAGCTTGGCTCGGCCGGCTGGGCCGGCTGTGAGGGCGTGAATCGGCTGGGATTTTGGTTTGGGGGATCGACTTGCTGAGCGGGATTGAGAGGGAGGAAAGCAAAGTCGCAGCAGGCTGGCCTCCGAGCTGGCTTGTGCCGCGTTGCGACCGTGCTTTTGCAGCATGGTGTGAGTGCGGTGGCAAACAAGAAATGCTCCGATTCAAGCACTGGCGGCCGATGCGGCTGCTGCGGTGGGGGACAGCGGGGCGCCCCCTTTGGGAGGGGGTTTTGGGCAAGAGGGTTGTTCTGAGAGGCGTGCCGCAGTTGCGAGCCGCAGCATGCGCGATTGTAGCAGTGCTAGGACGTTTGCTTAGGCTTGGGGGTCAGGGCCAGGCGGCTGTTTCCTGCCAAACAGGCCGAGGCAGGCGCGGGCCTCAAGCCACCAGGCTGGAGGCAGTCGGGCAAAAAATGCGCCCGCAGCAGCACAAACAAGACACCAGACTGAGCAAGCTCGACTCCAAGCAGTCTTAGTAGACGGTAGGACGGTAGGCAAGCAACAGAATGTAACTGAGCCCGTGCAGCAGCACTCAGTGCGCTACCGAGTTCGCTCACTGCCAGTCTCCAGCACCAACTGCACCAGCAACAACAGCAGCAATGCTCCAAGCGTGCCGAATGCTTCGCCTGGCTGGAAGAGGCCCGGCTGCCAGAAAGCCTCCCTAAGGCAGGGCCGTCTATTGAGCCAGATGCTCGCACGTGAACCTGCAGTGCCAGACACCCTGTCAGCTTTGCTGCTGCAGGACCGTAGGAACATACGCAGCGCTGCCGAAGTGGCCAGGGCCGGCACCTGAACGGCCGTGCCTCAAACTGGCCTGCAGAGCAGCAGCAGCAGTGTCAGCTCAGCAGTCTCCATAAATCGGAAGCAAAGGAAGCCACAGGAAGCCACAGGCGCTGTGCTGACAGGCTGTGCAGCCCAAGAGGGGGGGCCGTACCGTAGGTGACCCAGTGCTCCCACAGCTTGGCCGGGTCGGTCACGTTCCGCTGGTCCCAGTTTTCCGAGCGGTAGTGCTCCGCGTCGAAGCAGGCGGGGCCGCGGTGGCGCATGTTGCCGACCTTGGTGGCTTTCAGCGGCGCCGGGTCGGAGTGCCACACGTTGGACACGACGTCCCTCCACTCGGCGCCCTGCAGCGACCCCCAAGTGCCTCAGCTTGGCAGCTGACTGGCGCGCCAGTATTGCTGTCGTTCTCTCTCTGTGCTGCCATTGCTGACGTATGATCATTGGGAACGCATTGTCACCATTTCATGACCAGCAATTGCTGCTCAGTTGGCGGCTCAGCCCTCAGCCGCAATGCTGCATTGCATGCAATCCCTGCGTCTTGCATGCCAGACAGCGGCCAACTCAGTTTGTCCAGGCGGGATTGCATGCAATGCAGCATTGCGGCTGCCGCTGTCTGGCATGCAAGACGCCAGACGCTGGGCTGCCACGTCCCTGCCATGGTCCTGCAGGCACCGTGCAGGCGGACGGGCAGGGGGAGGAGGCAGGGCAGCGACCTGCGCCTGCTCGGCCAGCCAGGCGTCGTATTTGGCGGCGTGGACGGCGTAGGACCACTTGTGCGCCAGCAGCAGCTTCTTGACCTTGACGAACATGACTTCCCAGGGGTCGATGGTGATGCCGTCGTAATAGAACTCACCGTACGGGTTGATGCTGCGGGCGCAGCCGGAATTGGGCACAATCAGGCGCCCTTCTCATGCAGGGGTCCTGTTGACCCCGTGCTGAACGCGGCAGCTCTTGCAGGCGGTATGCTCGTTGCAGCCAGGCAGGCTGCCAGGCTGGCTGCGGCAGGAAATCCTGCCGCTGTCCACTTCAGCATTGGTCCCTAAGAGAATGAAAAAGCCGTTCTGTCTGACAGCTATTCGCCCCGAGCCACCGAGCAGGATCCTCCACGGCACGGCTGCAAGCAGGCCGGGCCGTCTGCGCTGTGCAGCAGGGGCAGAGGCGCGGACCGTGCGTTGCAGTCCCAGTGCTCCGGCAGCGTCCAGTCGATGCCCTGGTAGCGCAGCATCAGGCTGTCGATGCTGTAGCCCGCTTCCAGCACCACCGCGCTGCTGCCGATCTCCGAATAGTAGATCACGTCCCACATGCTCGTGTGGCAGCCAAAGACGTTGCCATCCCGCCGCAGCACGTCCAGGCCCACCTGCACCCGACGCCAGCCTGTTAAACAGACTGATCCGCTGGAGAGAGGGATTTCGTCGCCGCATGGCTTGAAAGCATGCCCAGCTCCTGCCAGACAGACAAGGGAAGCAAGATTCTGTCCATGTGCATTGCAAAGGCTGCTATCACAGGGTGTCTGCTGCACTCACGGCGCTGCTGGCCTGAATGTACGGCAGGCAGGGCCGAGCCGTCCTGGTGAGAAGCAATTAGTGCACGCTTGAGGCATCAAATTGGCCTGGCCACAAGGGAGTGTGGCTCTCGTGGGCAGCCAGCAGGGGCCCATTAGAGTGCAGAGAGGGGAAGAGCCATGCCTGGTCGGTGGCGAGCACATAGGACTGGACGTGCGGGTTTGTCCGCCAGTGGGCGTTGACGTCCCCCTTGAAGGGGGAGCCCTCGCAGCTGATGGTGGGCCCCACCAGCTTCACCCTGGCGCTGAGGCGCGAGGTCAGCAGCTCCTGCCACCGCACCTTGCCCTGCGCCGGCAGTCAGCCCCGCTCGTTTGCCCGGGAGCCGTCAGAGGCGCGCTCAGCATTCAGCAGCAGGCCACCACCGACTTTGCCTCCGTTTGAGCCGGCTTTTGGTTTGCAGGCGGTGGGCGGCGGCTCGGGCTGATCTGGAAGGCGGTCGTACTGCAGCCGATGCGCACGGGGGGCGCGGGAGCTGGTGATGTCGGGCGGGCGGGGAGGGCGGGAGCGCACCCAGAGGTAGGGCGGGATGAAGGGTCCGCGCACGGAGGCGTTCATGAAAATGAAGTATTTGTAGGGGGCGGTGTCCACGTGCTTCTCCGCCAGCAGCCAGCCGAGCGTGCCCCAATCGTAGCACTCGTTCGGATGCCGGACGAAGCGAACGTTCGGGGGCGCCTCTGGCAGCCTTTCCAGTGGCTGCATCGGCAGCAGTGGCCCGCAGTTAGGTCTGATGGCGCATGACTGACAGGGAACGCCCGTGCCGGTTGGCAGGCTAAGGGCGGGCCTTGGATGTGCCGCCCTCCTGCACGACAATCACATACTCGCAGCCGTCGCCGGCCCGCACGCCGTGGCGCAAGAAGAAGAGCAGGTTGCCCAGGTACTCCTCGTCCGTGTTGGAGAACACGTACAACACGAGTGTGTCCGCTTTGCCGCCCGCCGGCAGCTGCTTCTGCCGCAAGCTTTGCGGACGCTGCCGTTGTTGCTCCTGCTGCTGCTGCTGGAGCTCCCTGCGCGAGCAGAGCGATCTATGAGACTGCTCGTGCATAGAGAGGGACGACGGATTGGCGGTGCAGAGAGCAGGTGCTGCATTTGAGGCAGGGGGAGTTGGCCGCCCACCGCCCATGCAGCCGCCCTCGCTCGCTCTCGTCCCACTCGCGGCTAAAGAAGAAGATGGGCGCCAGCACGCAGAAAAGGATGCCGCACACGATCAGCGAGCGCGGCAGGCGCGTGCGTCGCGCCTGGCGCTGCATCGGCGCCATGCCCGCCAGGGGAGCTAGGCCTGCCCGCGCCCATGCGCGGGCGGCCTGGCAGCGACCGCGTCGTGAAGGAGGGCAAGGAAGGGGTCCCCTTTGGCACCTCTCATGGGCCTCCTGGTACAGCACGAAATGAGCCGCGGCGGAGCGCGGAAGTGACGGGGCTCCCAAAAAGGAAGACAGTGACACCCCGCAAAGGTGCCTTTTGCAATTCGCTGTTTTCGATCGTACCGGTACAAAGTGCCACTGACGATCTGTGGGCGCCTCCCCACGGATTCCAGGGATTGCAGCTGATTCCGAACTCGTCTTTGTGATGGCTCGTCAACGACGAGTACTCCTGCCGACCTGCTTTTTCCTTGCCTTAGCAACGTCCAGCGCTTCATCAGAGGTTCCACTGGTGCGCTGCTTGCTTTCAGTGCCCTGATCATACCTGTGTCACCCAGGATCCTCACCAGCCCATCGTCACGTCTCGCGCAGGTGACGTGCGGCAGCGTGATAAAGCTGCAACACGAGCGCACGCACGGCCTGCTGCACTCACACGAGATCTCCTACGGCAGCGGCAGCGGCCAGCAGAGTGTGACTGCCAACTTCGAGGCGAACGACGCCAACAGCTTTTGGATCGTGCGGCCACTCCAGGCGCTCTCTTGCTCCCCTCGGAAGCAGGCCAAGGCCTGGGCAGGGAGCTGGTCATTGACGCTCCCAGCCAGCACCGCAGGACGCCTCATGCCCACAAGGCACCCCGCTGAAAAGCGGCAGCCAGCTGCGGCTGCAGCACGCAGTCACGCAACGTTGGCTGCACAGCCACAAGTTCCGCTCGCCGCTGACGGCCAACCAGGAGGCGAGCAGCCCTGCCTGACCCGTCCGCCTGACGTCCTGTTGGGTCAAGACGAGAGGGTCCTGCCCTTTGCGCGCAGATCAGCGCGTTTGGCGGGCCGGACAGCAGCGACGAGGGCGACGTGTGGACGGTCTCGTGGGATGGCAGCCCCTCGCAGTGGCAGCGGGACCAGCGGGTGGGCTTCTGACACCCCCCTCCACCACGCTGACGTTGTTTAAACAACCGCGGAGGGCCCCACAGTTGCTGAGGGCGCTGGGCTGCAGGTTCGGCTGAAGCACGTCCAGACTGGCGTGTTTCTGGCGGCCAGCGACCGCCAGTACAGCCGGCCGATCAGTGGTCAGCAGGAGGTGTGCGGCAAGGGCAAGGCGGAGCTGTGGCTGGCTGGCGAGGGCGTCTTCTTCCCGCTGCGCGAGCAGAGCTGACAGCAGCCGCTTGTTACATGTCTACTCCGGCCTGCCTTGACGACAGTGCTGCCTCTCGTTCAGCTGTAAACACACCAGTCGCACTGCCACGCTGAGCCAGGCCTGGGCTGCCAGATAGCACAACTCACACCGGCACCGGCGGCATGTTGCAGTCAACAACAGCCGGGGCTCAAACTGCAGCTTCTCACTCCAAGCAGGCTACTTGCCCGCCTGCGGTATCCGGCTGTTGCGCTCTGCCCGTTCGTCCAGCGCCGCCTGCAGCTCGACCTTGGCGCGCTGCTCGTAGTCGACCAGCCAGCTGCCGGCGTAGCCGCCGATGCCCGCGTACAGCGCGTGCTCCCAGGGGTGGTGCAGCAGAGGCAGCTTGCGCACCTGCATTTCACTCAGCAAAGCCTGAGAAGCAGGCTCACAGGTACCAGCAGCCCACCATCGCACGGTTGGCGATCACTGAGATGAAGAGCATTCTGTGCCAGAACGTACCGCGTTGCTGTAGAACTGGACAAAGAGGCCAATCGCCCCGCCGAAGACAGCGCCGGAGATCGGCATGGCGTACCCCCGGGCCGCGCCGGGCCTGTCCTGCACCGCGGTTGCGGTCCGTCCGCAGTTTTTTTGCGGGAGAAGAGGTGGCAGGCCTTTCCTTGGCGCGATGAGAGGGTGCAACAGGTTGGCCGCTGCCGTCTCGCGCTTCAGTGCCCTTCAGCGTCACTCTCGCTTGACCTCCCGCGAGCAAAAGGACACGATGGCGGTGAGCTCGATCTGACCATTGGTTCTGTAGGCTAGACGCGCCGGGAGGAGTTGGCCGGCACTGCTGATTTGTCCTTGCGCACACGCAGGAGGAGGAGATCGCCGACAAGATGGAGAACCTGGAAGGTGGGTTCACATTCGATCACCGGGCAACTCACACGTTGCCGCTGCAGTCGGCATTCGCCGTCACTGGGGGTCCAGATGCCAAAAAGTACAAGCTGCCCCGCAGTGGCCGACACCGGCGACTTCAACCCGCTGGAAAAGAAGAAGAAGAAGAAGAAGAAGACCACGACCGCCGAGCTGGCGCGCCCCCGCCTCTTCAGAGCCCAGCCAGGAAGCTGGGGAACTGGCAGCCGCTGAACGACTGCAGCTGGAAGCGCAGGACGGCCTGGTGGCGGAGGCGACGGACGCGGCCCCCGCGGAGGGGGAGGCGCCGCTGGATCTGGGGCTCAAGAAGAAGAAAAAGAAGAAGACAAAGGTGCGGGAGGACGACGACTTTGGCGACGACCTGATCGCGCCCGAGGAGGCCGGCGAGGAGGAGGCCGGCAAGAAGAGCAGCTCGGGGCTGCCGTGGGAGGGCTCTGACCGCGACTACACCTACGATGAGCTGCTCGGTCCGCAGCCTGTCCTCCAGTCGATAAGGGCATGCGGACCTGCTACCCCACTGACGCCAGAGTTGTGTCTTGCAGACCGCGTGTTTGGCATCCTACGCGAGAACAACCCGGAGCTGACGGGCGAGAAGCGGCGTACTATCATGAAGCCGCCTCAGGCGCGGCCTGTCTCCCAGAAATCCGCGCGCACTCGCTTGGGTGGCTGGCATCTGAGCAGGAGATGGCACGGACGCGCAGGTCGCGCGTGAGGGCACCAAGAAGACGGTGTTCACCAACTTCATGGAGCTCTGCAAGACGATGAACCGGCAGCCGGAGCACGTGCAGCAGTTCCTGCTGGCCGAGCTGGGCACCAGCGGCTCGCTGGACGGCCAGTCGCGCCTCATCGTCAAGGGCCGCTTCCTGCCCAAGGCGTTTGAGGGCGTGCTGCGCCGCTACGTCAACGAGTACGCGCCCTCCTGGCTGCTTCCGTCCCCCGCATGCCCTGATCTGTCTGGTGAAAGTACTGAGGACGGCTGGAGGAGGCCTGACCCGTTGCTGCTGCTCGTTTGCAAAGGTACGTGCTGTGCAACAGCTGCAAGAGCCCGGATACGCTGCTGGACAGGGACAGCGCGACGCGCATCATGTTCCTGCGCTGCCAGCAGGCACGCCCTTCCCTCCTGGCTGCTTGGGGGCGCTCTCAATGGTTACGCCCGGAGGCTGACGGCTGCTGCCGCTCTTGCTGCAGTGTGGCGCCTCGCGCACGGTCGCGCCCATCAAGGCCGGCTTTGTCGCGCGCACGACTCGGCGGCCGAAGGTGTGAGCGCTGCAGCGGCGGCGGCAGGAGACAGGACCGGGTGGGTTGCAGCGCGTTTGATTTTTGTTTGCCAAAGCTGTGTAAGACAGGATTGCTGCAAGTCACCACAGTGTACCCACCATAATCGCAATGCATGAGCAAGCTCAGCATGCCCTCACATGTGCAAAGCCCTTGTCAGCATGCTGGGAGGTGGCTGGTTGGAAGACAACTGCACTTCTGTCCTCAATGGATGTCCATGCGCGGCGGCTGTCGAGCGCCGCAGCGTGCTTTTCTGGCCGCGAGCAGCCCTGCAGTCAAGCACCCCCAGCGCATGCAGTGTCTTCGAGACGTCGAAGACGGCAGGCGCAACGCTGCATCGCTTTGAGAGCTGCAGCCTCTGCAGAAAGCGTGCTGGAGGGCGCCGTGCCGCGCCGCTTTGTCGCAGAAGAGAGTGCGGATGAGGCGCCGGTTGACTTGGCGCAGCTGAGCGACGAGCGCGTGTTTGGCGGGTGCGGAACGGTGCCCTGTGCCCTTACGATCAAGCCTTTGCGGCACTTGCGGCACGCAGCTCTTTGCAGGCCGCATCACAAGGCGTTACGTGGCTGCTCAGATGTCAGGACCGGCTGCCCAAGGCTCCTGCACGACAAATTTCAAGCAGAACTCTGACGATCGCGCAGGTGTGAGACCGGCAACGGCGCGCCGCTGCGCGTGGCCGTGCTGCTGAGCGGCGGCGTCGACTCCAGCCTCGCGCTGCACCTGCTGCGGCGCGCGGGGCACGAGGTCACCGCCTTTTACCTGCAGATCTGGTTCCAGGAGGATTTTCGCAACTTCTGGGGCGCCTGTCCCTGGGAGGAGGACCTGGAAGTCTGCCGCCAGGCACGCCCCCCCCAGGCCTCACCTGATCGCAGGCAGCAATGGGAGGCTGGCATCGCCTCACAACAGCGCGGCGGCGTGCACAGGTGTGTGAGCGGGAGGGGGTGCCGCTGCACGTGGTCCCCCTGACGGAGCAGTACTGGGACCGCGTCGTCGCCGACAGCATCGGCGAGATCAAGCGCGGGCGCACGCCCAACCCAGACATCCTGTGCAACTCCCGGCGCGGCTCCCTTTCCAGCTTCGACAGCCGAATTCCAAGCCGCAGGCCTCATCCGCTGAGCCTCCCTGTCTCTGGTGAAATGCAGAGTCAAGTTCGGTGCGTTCTACGAGTTTCTGGAGGGCGCCTGGGCCGGCGCCTTTGACAGGGTCGCCTCGGGCCACTATGCGCGCGTGCTCCGCGCGGAGCCGGGGGAGGCGCAGCGGCCGGTGCGGCTGGCGCTGACGCCGGACGCGACCAAGGACCAAACCTACTTCCTGGCGCACCTGTCGCAGGCGCAGCTGGCGCGCGCGATGTTCCCCCTTGGAGGCCTCACCAAGGTGCCCCAGCTGCCCCGCCTCTGCTGGGCAGCGAGCTTTGCCGGCCGGTTGCTGCGAGACCGCACATGCAGCCGGGGTCTGGGCGTCAGGGAGGCGGATGAGGGCCACTCGCGGGAACAGACAGCAGAGATCTTGTGAGGGCGGCTCTGAGGGCGCGGGGGCTGCGCGCCAGGCGGAGGTGCGCCAACTGGCCGCCCGGGCCGGGCTGCCCAACCAGGCGCGGAGCGACAGCCAGGGCATCTGCTTCCTGGGCAAGGTGCGCTTCGACGAGTTCGTGCGCCAGCATCTCGGCACGTGGCCGGGCCCGCTGATCGAGGAGGAGAGCGACCGAGTGGTCGGCTTCCACGACGGCTTCTGGTTCTACACGCCCGGCCAGCGGAGGGGCATCCTGCTGTCGCACGGGCCCTGGTGCGCCCCCCCCCCCCCCCGCTGCCAGCTGCGCGCTCGGCAGGCACGGCGCCTGAAAGCTTGCTTACACAAGCTACACATTGGCGCGTGGCGGCGTGGTGTCCTTCCCTAGACCCCGTGCCTCTGAAACGCAAAAAGCTCTTTCCAGCGCTGCAGATCCTGCTCGACTCATCCCATCCCAGCCCGCTGGCCTCCCCTGGGGTGGGGGTTTGCCGCCTTGAAGGCCAGCCTGGTTTGTAGCCCGCATTTGACTGCAGGGAGGGGAAACTGGTTGTCAGGGGTCTGAGGACTGCCGGGTGAAACCGCAGAGCTGAGTTTTCCCTGCGTTATCTCTTGCGGCTGCGTGCGGCAGGTACGTCTCCCGCAAGGACTGCCGCCGCAACGCCGTCTACATTTCCCGGCAATACTACGACTCGGAGAAGAGCCGGGACGCCTTCCGCGCGGGCGCCTTCAGCTGGATCGAGGGGCGGCCGCCGCGGCCGGGCCGCCTGCGCTGCAAGGCCCGCCGCCGCCAATTCGAGCCTGCACCGTGCTGCCTGCGCTGCGCTGCGCGAAGAGCACTGCAATCTCCGGGTTCTCAAAACAGCAGCAGTCACAGAGCAAACATACGGACCCTCCTGGCGGCGAAACGCGCTTGGAGGGCGGTCTTGCTTCTGTGGAAGTGAGCTGAAGTGCTGACTATGGCACGGCTTGCTGCAGGTTCGGCACGGGCCCAAGCTGTACGAATGCAGCCTGGCCTTCGAGCCGGGCGGCCGCAGCGCGCTGGTGCTGCTGGACGGCAGCGACCAGGGCCTGGCGCCCGGCCAGTACGCCGTGTTTTACGAGGGCGAGGTGTGCCTCGGCGCGGGCGTGATCACAGAGGCGCTCTCACGGGAGGCGGCCGCCGCGGCCCGGCAGGCGCCTGCAGCGGCCGCCTGAATGTGGACCGCCGCTGCGTTGGCTCTTGTTCGTGACTCTCCTTTTGTGATACCGCTGGAGCTGCTGATATGCGTCCTTCCCGGGCTGTAGTTGAAGAGGCCGTAGCACCTGCCAGCTGGCCGCGCCTGGACATGCTGAGCCGCACTAAGAGCCATCGCCTCGGTGCGTGTATGCGGACTCTGCCTGCTGCCGCGAAAACTTCACTTGGAGATAACATGACAGGCCGTTCACCAACACCACCTCCAGACGACCAGGGCTGCGCAGCACCAGGTGATAGCGGCCAGACACAACGAGCAGCGAGTCACCCGGACTGAGTGCCTTGGTGTACGCTGCAGCATGCAAATGCATGCAAATGCACTGTGTCGTCCACATTCTGGAGGAGGAGGAGGATTACATCCACATTCTGGCAGCACGAGCTCGCATCGAACACCCTATGCAGCCACACCGAAACTCAGAGATCGCAGGCCAAAACGCCGCGGCTCTGAGCAGGACCCAGGCGAAGTCTACTCACGGACTCGGCCATATAGCGTCGTCAAGCGCCTGCCAAGGTGCGCACCGCATCTACCACCTCTTCCCGCAGGCGGCGCGGCTGCCTCCCGCGCCGCCTGTGCCGCGGCTCGGCAGACGACCGTGGCAGCCCTATCCACTCTCGCGGCCGTGCCGTGCGCCGTGCGCCGTGCGCCGGGTTGCTGCGCCGGCCTGAGCGGCACGGGTCGGCGCTAGAATGCCAGCACGTGCCAGCCGGCCCGCCTTACGCCAACGGCCTGGGCCCGCCCACAACTGCTCTCTACCGCATACTAAACGCTTTTTGGGGCCCGGGCGGGGCTCTTTTCCGGACATTGCTCGGCCCGGCCGAAGCGCGTTGGCTTTGCCTTTGGCATCGACTCGGGCTCGAACCGTGTCGCCTATTTCGATAGCACAACCCGCGCCTTGTCACCTTGCCCGCTCTTTGCGGTGCCTGCGTCCACACGGCCGCCGCGGGCCGCGCGGCCGTCATATCGGTGCGCATGCTGGCGGAACCGGCGACTGTCAAACCCATCGCCCCGCCTGGGTAGGCTCGCGACGATGATCGGCATCAACCTGATGAGCGTTGATGCGCCGTGCAGGCCGAATAGTCGCTCTCCGTCCAGGCATCCTGCGGACTCGTGCGCCTGCGTGCCCCTCACCCGCCGCCGCCGGCCACGATGGGCGCCAGCCCCAAGGCCGACGAGGCTCAGGGCAGCTCCGGGAGCTTCTCATCGGATGATCGGCTACAGAAGGTTCAGGCGCCGCTGATCGACAGCAGCCTGGATCGCCGCTACGCCGTGAACTGGGAGGATGAGGCGGAGACGGACACGCAGTACCTGCTCCGCGAGACGAAAGGATGGTGGAGGAAGCAGCGCGCCGAGTGCGCTCCTCTACTTGCGCCCGTCCGCTCGCCACTCCTGATGGTTCAGGGCATGCCAGCGGCGGCCGCCTGATCCGCCCTCATCTGTCACCTCGCAGGTGGCGCCGCGCGCGCGAGACCTATACCTTGATCGACTACCTGGCCACCGTCTTCCCTATGGCTCGCTGGCTGCTGTCTTACAACATCCGTGCTTACCTGATTGTGCGCCTCCTGCGCAACAGCCCTGCCAGGCCCCTACGACGCAAATCACGAGGTGCTGACGGCGCTCCCTGGACTGCCCGCGCAGCCGGATCTGCTGGCTGGCATTTCCGTCGCCGCGCTGGTCATCCCGCAGGGCATGTCCTACGCCAAGCTGGCCGGCCTGCCCAGCGTCTATGGTCTGTACGGCGCCTTTGTGCCCGTGCTCTGCTACGCCGCGCTGGGCACCTCCCGCCACCTGGCACGCCTCCCCCGCCCCGCCTGCGACTGCACCACAGCAGCCTCTGCTCGTCAGGGAGGAGGGGGTTTGCCGCCACACAAGCCAGCTCTCGGCTCGAGACTCGGCGCATTGGGGCGCTAAGGCGCAGAGCACGGAAGACAAGCAGGACACCGCCATGTCAGCATCTGCTCCCCTTGCAGCACGGCCTGCAGTGCTGACGCCGGGCAGCGGGTTTTTCTCGACAGGCTGTCGGCCCCGTCGCTGTCACCTCCCTCATCCTCGGCAACGGCCTCGGCGACACCATCGACGCGCCGATCCAGGCCAATCCAAACACGCCGGTCAACGCCCGCGCCCAGCAGGAGTACAACCACGCCGCCATCCAAGTGGCCTTCCTGGCGGGCGTCGGGTACACGGCCGTCGGCATCCTCAACCTCGGCTGGATCACCAACTTCATCTCGCACACCGTCATCTCCGGCTTCATGTCGGGCGCCGCCGTCATCATCGGCCTCTCGCAGGCACACCCCTTCTCCCCCAACATTTCGGACAAGCGAACTCCCCGCTTCATCCTCTGCCAGCTCTCCTCTGCAGCTCCTCCCTGGTCGAGTCTGATGCACCTGCGGCTCGGCAAACTCCTGGGCCTACTGCACCGCCGAGTACGCGATCTCAAGCCTCAAGCCTGCCTGTGGGACTGTGCAGGTCAAGTCGATCTTCGGCTACAGCTCCCGGCCCAACCCGGCCAACACGGCGATCCTGAAGCTGCCGAGCCTCTCCTTCCCGCGCCACGACCCGGTGTACCAGCAGCTGGGCGACCTGTTCGGCCCCACCTGGACGCCCTACTTCCAGTGGCGCGAGCTGGTGATGGGCCTCTGCTGGATCTTCCTGCTGCTGGCCATGAAGAAGATCGGTGACATGAACAAGTGCGCGCCTCCACAGCCGCCGACGACAGGGTTGCTGCTTGCTGCTTTAAAAGCAGCGCGCAGCCTTCCATCCTGTCCGCAGGAGCTGCGACGCTCGTCGTTTTCCCGCCAAAATGTGCGCCGATCCCGGGATACGGCACGTGCGCGCGCAGGAAGCTGGTGTACGTGCGTGCCTTTGGCCCGCTGACCGTCACCGTCCTTTCCATCGCCATCTCCAACATCTTCAAGCTGTACAATGCGCCGTCCAACATCAAGGTGGTCGGCACCATCCCCAAGGGCCTGCCCGGAGAGACGGTCACCTGGTGGTTCCCCAGTGCGCCTCCCCTCTTCCCAAACCCGTGGCAGCACAGGACACAGCGTGCTGCGAGAGAGCCAGGGCTGAAGCGGCCTCGCCTGTGCGCGCGCAGTGGAGCATTTTGGCGACAAGGTCAAGCTGGCCATCATCGTCTGCCTGATCGATGTGCTCGAGTCCATCTCCATCGCCAAGGCGCTCGCCTACAAGCACAAGTATGAGCTTGTGTGAGTCTCCCTCCGCCTCCCCACCCACATTCGCCGCCACAACAAGGTTGCATTTTGAGTTCGGAATGCTCCTGCTCCAAACAAGACCGTGGTTTGACAATTGAGCTCGCTCGGAGACGGACTGCAAAGTAACTGACATGCGGCTGTTTCGGAGGGGAAATGAAGCGACCGCTGGTAACTGACGTTTCGTCGGGAAACGTCCGCAGGCCCACCCAGGAGCTGCGTGGTCTGGGCGTCGCCAACCTGGTCGGCTGCGCCTTCAATTGCTACACGACAACCGGCTCCTTCTCGCGTTCCGCCGTCATGGACGTCGTTGGTGCCCGTACGCAGCTGGCCGGCATCATTTCGGGTGTGCCTCTACCCACACCCCCTTCCCGAGCTCCCATCCATGGCTCTCCGTGGCAAACACCACACACATGCGCCCTCTGCTGGCGGCCTGTTCTTGTCGTCCTTGTCAGCAACCTTGTACGCACCACCCACAAGTCGGCACTCCAGGACGGCCTGGCTGACGCCCGCCTGCGCCGCTGCGCAGGCCTGCTGGTCATGATCACGCTGCTGGTGCTGACTCCCGTCTTTAAGAACATGCCGCAGAATGCGCAGGGCGCCATCATCATCTCCGCCGTCATCGGCCTGTTCCGCTATGACGAGTGGATCTTCCTGTGGAAGGCATGCCGCTCCCTCCCCCATCCCCCCGCTCCAGAGGCAGGAGGCCTGAACCTGCCCAGTGCAGAGTCGACTGCATGCCAGCAGAAGCCCTTGTGCTGCGGCCCGTTTTTGACACCACACACCGTTCCATCGCTGTGCCTCCCCTCCCTGCCAGCCACAGCGCAGTGCAGCCTGCACCCGCCACCGGCGGCCTCGAGAGCACTCAGCGGTGCAGCAATGAATGACTAAGCAGCGCCCCTTGCGTGACTGACAGGTCAACAAGCTCGACTGGATCGTCTTCAACGCGGCGCTCTTCGGCGTCATGTTTGCCGGCGTCGAGATCGGCCTGGCCATCGCCATCGGCACCTCCCTCGTCCTCGCCATCCTCAAGGTCGCCTTCCCGCGCACCGCGCTGCTCGGCAACCTGCCGGGCACCAACGTCTACCGGCACGCCCCCCCTCATCTCCGGCGAGCGTTAGGGTGACGGGAGGGTTGCGTTAGGGTTTCATGAGGGGTTCGCCTGCGGCATGTCCAGAGACAGAACACTCGATTCTTGCAAAGCTGCGCCATCGCCACACACACCGAGCTCGAGCGTCTGATGGGAGGGTCTGCCGTCCAGAGGTCATTTGCTGCGTGTCCCTTCGCACAAATCCCCCGATTGCAGCGCAGCAACAGGCTCCCTTGTTGAAAAAAAGCGACAAGATGTGCACGTTGCTGAGACGTCTGCGCGTTACTAACGCATCGCGCGCGTTTGTCGCGCAGCAACCTGCGCATGTACCCCGAGGCGACCGAGCTGGAGGGCATCCTGATGCTGCGCATCGACGCGCCCCTCTTCTTCGCCAACGTCGAGAGCGTCAAGGCCGCCGTCCGCAAGTTCGAGAAGCAGTACGCCGAGCGCGGCCGCGACATCGAGTTCATAATCCTCGACCTCTCGCCCGTAACCGACATCGACGCCAGCGCGGTCCACTTCCTGAAGGACTGGATCGTCGACCACAAGAAGCGCGACATACAGCCCGTCTTTGCCAACCCCTCTCGGGTCGTCGTGCGCCAGCTTGTCAACGCCGGGCTGCCCGATGTCATCGGCCGCCAGTTCATCGCCGTGCGCATGCACGACGCCGTGCAGCTGTGCCGGGTGCGGCCCCCACCCACTCCCACCACTCGCGCCGCTTTTCACCGCCGCTGTTCAGCTGCTGTCACGATCTGCGTCTCCGTCCTCCCCCACATGGTAATGATACAGGGCCAAAGACGATGCCTCCTCTTCCTCGGGCAAGTGGACTGCGATCTCGGGGGGGGGGGGGGGGGTCCTGGGAAGCTCAGCATCTCCTGGCAGCAAAGGAAGCACGCCGAAGGGCACGTCTTTCCTGCAGGGCACTTGCCTGCGCTTGCATCAGCGCCTCAGGCTGGCAGTTTGCCTCCTGCCTGCTTGGTTTGTGGCTCCGCCATTCGCGGCCGGGCCTGACGCTGGTTGCCGGTGCCGCCTGCAGGAGATTCTGGCGGAGAAGGGCCGGCTGGAGAGCGCGGGCAAAGCCATCTGAGCAAGCAGGGCCCGTGTGCCTCTTTGATAAGGCGAGCGTGCGCCAAAGCCGCTTCGCATGGCCGAGGCGGAGGCTGCACCGCTGCCGCCCCCGCGTCCCCAGAGCGAGTGCTTTTGAGTTTGTACAGTCGGGAAGGGCGCCCCAACCGCTCTTCCTCCTGTCTGGCGGGCGCAGCTGCGAGTCCTTGCTTGCCTGGGAGCGAATGTTGCCTTTCTCTCTTTCGCTTGACAGCCCGTCCCACCGCTGAGGCTCCTGCGTGCCTTGGCTGACGTGTGCAGCCAAGAGGTTCCGCCACGCACCAGTTCCCGCCACTCTTCCAATGTCACTGTTTGCGCTGTCTGTAGAACTGGGTCCGGCGAGGCGTGCCAGCCAATCCAAGCTGGGATTTTGCCGATCGGCGTGCCTATTGTCTTCTTTATTGGGCCACCAGAGGCGCCGGTATTTCGTGGCTGCCGCAATACTACACACACTGTATTGGGAGCGGGGCGTGTAATCACTGGTTTTCAACCCATTGTTTGGGCATCTGGCCGAGTGCTCAGTCCACGCCAGCCACCGGCCAAGCCGACCAGTCACAAGCATTCTGCAGCGAGTGATGCACGCGCAGCGCACAGCCTGGCAGGCATCCTCCTTGCTTTCGAGCAAGAAGCGCATGGTGGGCCAAAGGCCGCAGGAAATCCTGACTAGTTTGCTGCGCGGCCTACTGGGTCTCAAGGTCAAATGCCAGGCGTCAAGCAGGAGCCATGCTAGCCTGCTTGCTGCTTCACTTGATTGGGCAGAACAAACCCACAGGCATCGCCATGCCACTACTGCTCTAGGGGACTCCTGCTGTTGGCAGCATCCCTTGCTTGCTTTCTTAGATTGCCCTTCCAGCATCACAGCTCTCCTGCTGCTGCTTCCCTCCTGCTGGCGCCTCGTCATCTGGTGCGAGGTCTGGCGCTTTCAATGCCAGAGCATGGCAGCCAGGAGGGGCCCCATGGGAGCATCTGCTGGAGCGACCGCAGCCAGCATCGCTCGTTTGTTGCACTGAAGGCCAGGGGCAGTTGCTTGGCCGGCTCTGTTCCGGTGGGGAGACTGCCAGCAGCAGCCCCTGTGCGCCCCGGGGCACGTCCTGTGCCTAGCATTAGCCATCTCACCGAAGGAATGCGTTTACAGCAGCGAAACTCACTCGGCCACCCAGCACACGAACGGTCACACACCTGTCCTGTTAGTGACGGAACCTTGTCGGCAGCAGGGCGCCTATGCGCGCTGCCGCCCAACCCAGGCAGTCAGATCGCCCAGGGAAGCAGACTCGGCAGGCGGCGGCCGCCTAGAGGCCGTACTGCTTCTCCAGCTTGGGCAGCCAGGCGACAAAGACGAGCGTGAGCGCGGCGTGCGGCGCTATCCGTATGCAGTAGGTCGGGAAGCCTGCAGCCGAGGCAGCAGCAGGGTCGGTGCACTGCGCTTACAAAGCAGAGAGCGCCATAGAACTAAAGCACTCTAATGCCCATGCCCGAGCTCATGCTTCATGCTCATGCCACGCTTCTAGCGCTGCCAATGCCAATGCGGAGAACGGCATGCCAAGCCAGTGCAAGTGCCAGAGCTCGTGTCCATGACACGCCTGCCGATGTGCAATATTCCTGACCTTCAAGCGGACAAATATGCCCGCACGGAGCTATGAGGGAGGGGGAGGATGGAGGGGAGGCCCCCCGCACCCGTGTAGAACTTGAGCGGCCCCTCCTGCGTGAACGTCTTGACCGCGCAGTCCAGCGGGCCCTTGTAGGGGTACTTGCCGTCGGGCCCCTTCTCCATCTTCTGGATACGCGTCTTGACGAAATCGAACGGCAGCGAAAACGCGGAGGCGACGAAACCGGCGATGGTCGCGCCGCCAATCACAACCACCTGGCCGCCCTTCTCAAAGCCGGCGGCCTCCAGCATCTCCTTGGCCTGCGCAAGATCAGACATGCTGGACTCGTCAGCAGGGGGAGCCCCGGCATCACTTCAGGACCAGGCTCTGTGCTGCTGCAGGCGGCTGGCGCGCTCTGCACTCGTGGTTATGGGAGAGGCTTGGGTGCAGTCAGGCTGCGCTAGAACCCGACGTGATTGCTTGTTTGGGGCCGTTGGCCCACTTCCCCACCGCCTGATGTGCACGGAAGCATGAGCTCGGTAGATGCCCGGCACAGGCAGGTAAAGGCTGCAGCCCTTCATGCCGACAAGCCAAATGGAACCAGGAGCTGCAGGCAGGCCGGGGAGACGGCGACGACGGCAACACACCACAGCCGGCTGGGAGGGAGGGCTTTGGATGCGTGCCTGGTCGTTGGAGGCGAGCATGCCCATGTTGAGCGACATGGCCCGCACGACGGTGGGGCCCGCGCCGCGGAAGAGGCCGCCGGGGCCCTCCTCCTTGACGATGCGCACCAGCGCGTCGCCGACGCCCTTGTAGTTGCGCCGCTTCTCGACCGGCAGCGTGCTGTCCGACTGCGCGCGGCGCCGACCCCAAAAAGCGTGAAACCCGGGTTCCAACCCGGGCGCTCGCGTCTCTTTGCCCAGCAAGCATCGCTCTGCCCAGCATGCCCCTTGCGCCGCTGAGGCCAGCGTCAGGCGGGAGGGTGCCGAATGCTCAAGGAAAGGCGGTGGGGAGCGTGCATCTCCAGAGGGCAGATGGCTCCGCCAAGACACAACACAGGCTCAATCCCACACATGTACCTCCTCCTGCCTCGAGCACAGTCCTGGCACTGCAGCAGCAGCAGCTGCGAGATGCGGGCTGCGAGATGTGGGGCTCGTGGGCTTCCCAATGGCGTCCGCTGCATGTGGGCTGCGAATGCAGCGGGCACTGGTGTGTGGAATGGCGGCAGCAGCGGTGGCAGCGGAGCAGGGGGAGGCCGTGCCTGCATGCGGATGAGGGACAGATCTGCGGGCGAGCCGACGAGCGCGCCCAGGCCGCCGGCCGTCAGGCCGGCCAGCGCCTTTTGCCACAGCGGCAGCGGCTGCAGTCGACAGTGGGAGCCACGTCTCAGTGACCGGAGCGGCCGGTGGTAAAGACAGAGGTGTCAGAGTGGGAGGCGCTGTTCGTGCGCGGCGGCTGCAGGCTGCACGGCCCCCCTGCTGCCGGCTTGTGTGACGACTGCCGCGAGCGCAGCTGCCTCTCGTATGAGGCAGCTGCCTCGCTGGCGCTGCGCAAGGAGGCTAGCATGCGCGCCACAGGAGCTCGCCTGCAGCAGCTGCCAGTGCAGGAGCGGGGGAGCAAGAACGTGAGAGGGGGCCCTGCCTTGCCGTCGTTCGCCTTCTTGAGCTCGGTCGACAGGTTGTTGAAGATGCCGAGCCGGGCAGTCGTGTAGGTCGCCTGGCGCAGCAGGCCGGCCCCGAGGCCCTTGTAGAGCGAGCCGAAGCCGTCCTTGGCGATGATGTCGCTGGCCACCTTGAACTGCGGGGGCCAGGGCGGGGGGCGGCGGATCAATGAGGCGGTGGCGGGATGTACTTGTGGCTCGTGCGTGCAGAGGTCGGATGGGAAAGCTGTGTGCTCGCTCGGACACGCCAGGCGCAGAGGCGGGTGAATGCAGGGCTGCCTGGCAGCAGCTCGGGGCGCACGCAGAGGGATGCATGCGCGTGCATGGACTGGAACTCACTGTGCTTGCTGGCTGGGCTCAGGCGCAATGCAGGCGTGGGTGCAGGGAGCGTCGAGGGGGGCAGGGGGAGAGGAGGGGGCGCACCGGCGAGCCCTGCGCGCCCAGCTGCAGCCGGACCTTGACCATGTCGACCGGCTGGATGATGCAGGTCGCCAGCATGCCCGACAGGCCGCCGTTGACGAACGGCTTGGCGGTGCCCCACACGGTCGACGCCTTGGGCGGCTCCACCTTCTTGGCCTCCGCCTTCAGCTGGTCGAACTTGCCAGAGACGGCGTCAGCCGCCTTGCCGGCCTCGTTCCTGGCGCGGTCAGCCACCTTGCCCGCCTCATCCCGGGCGCGGTCGGCCGCCTTGCTCGCCTCCTCCCGCGCGCGGTCCGCCATCGCGCCGGCTGGGAGTGCCTGCCTGTCTGCAAGTCCGCCCAGCTCGTTCAGCACTGCGATTCTTTGGCATGCTTGCCCTAGTTGCCGCCGCCGCCGCCGAGGCGAGGGCGCGTCCAGCACGCCGCTGCTGAAGGTAGTGTATTTGTTTGCCGAAAGTCGCTGTGCGGGCAGACACAGCGCACGGGCCGCTCAGCGACCGGCGGATGCCGCTTGTGGCTGGCGTAAAATGTTGGGGCGCGCGCGCGCGAGCGGTCGAGAACTCTGCGGGGGTGGTGTCATCTGGCCGCTAAGAACGACCGCAGTGCTGATGTACGCTCGCAACGGCAGCAAGTGCCGCCGCGAGATGTATATCGCCGCGACCGGGCCTCCTGGGCGGTCAGTCGGAGGCAGCACCTGCGAGGGGCCGGTGCTCGCTGCTGAGCTGAGGAGGCGCGACTTCCGATGCACAGTTCAGATGCTCAGCGTTCAGCCGTTCTGCGGCTGGCGCCAGCGCAGCGGCCAGGCAGGCGCGCCCTTGACTACATTGAACGGCGGCGTTCGCACTCGCAAGTTTCCGATCCTCCACCACTTTGCAAGCCTCTTGCTGCACATCCGGCATCTTCGATTTCCATTGCTTATCAGGATCGCCAAACGCTGAGCAGGAGATGGGGACCAAGCTCGATTTCGAGGGCATCCCCGGCCGTACGCTGCACTTGTGGCTATTCAGGAATGTGAAGAACGCTGGGTGCGCTCCTCTTCATGGCAGCACCAATAGTGCCGCGTCGCGCTGCTGCGCTGGCTGTCTGGCATCAGGCATGCAGAGCAAGCATCCAAGCGTCACTGATCTCAGGCGTACTGATGCGTTTCTTTGGCCTCAGGGAGCTGCAGAAACAGGTGCAGGCGCGGCAGGTGGAGCCGGAGTGCGCATTCATAAACGCCGCCCTGGTGAGCAGCCTGCCGCCTCCTCTCCCAGCTCCTGCTGAAACCAGCCAGCCTGCCCAACCGGGGGTCCCTGTGCAGGTGGCGGATGCGTGGCTGGTGCACCTGGCAGCCTTCAAGGCGCTGGCGGCGGAGACGCGCGGCAGCCTGAAGACCCGCTCGCTGCACGGCGAAATCGTCCACAACCTGTCCGGCACCAAGCATGTGCGGCTTCTTTCGTGGCCTCTCTGTCTGCGTTCGGTAGCAGGGAGCCCGGAGGACATGCTGCTGACTCCCATGTTTCTGAGCTGCAGATCGGCGAGTCCTTCAAGCGGTATGGCATCGCTGAAGGCACCACAGACGTGCTGGTGGGCCGCTTCGACCTGAAGGAAGGGGAGGTGCGGCCCTTCCGGCTGTTCCTTGGAGCAAGAAGGAGCCAAGCGCTGCCGTGCCATGCCGTCCTCTGACTGCTCTCCATACACGACTGCGACAGCGCGGGCTCAAGGCCCATGCCATGCACGCCTGACTGCCTTCAAAACGCGGCAGGAGGCGGCCATCACCAAGCTGGTTGACGGGCAGCTGGAGGCACTGGACTCGCTCGGCAGCACGGCAGACCACGGGGCGCTGCAAAAGGTCTGAAACCGTCACCTTCTGCCTGTCCTCTGCTTGGCACAGTCACCCCAATGCTGTGCCGTCTCTTGCCGTCTCCTCCGCTGCCGCCTTGCCTGGAGCTGCTGGACATGAGCTGGAGGCTGCAAGATGCTGCTTGCTGCGGCAAGCAGCAGCATGATTCTGCCCCGCTGGCTGCGGCAAGCAGCAGCATGTTTCTGCCCCGCTGGCTGGCTGCAGTTCCACAAGTGGACGCCGCCAGAGGCAGCGCTGGGCGACCCGGTGGGAGCCATCGCCACCCGCATCGCCGCCCGCGACTGCTAGCGACCCTCCGCCCCGCAGTGCCTGCTGAAGCGCTGCCAGGAGCACGCGCTGCCTGCAGACGACCCGCCGTCCAGCAGCAGCCTGCTTCGTTCCCGCAGCCCGCACCATTCGTTTGCAACATGCTCTGAGAGATGTATGAGGCAGCGATTACGAGCAGCGCTAGCTGTTGCTGGCTTCCGCGCTGCACAGCGCCTGCACGCGCGTCCGCACCGCCTGCCAGGCGCTCGCCGGCAGCTCCCCGCCGGCGCACTGCACCGAAGCGGAGCCGACCAGGCAGCCGCAATCTCCGCAGGCCTGCAGCCGGCCGGCCACACCTCGGCTCTTGTCCCAGCTCCAAGGTGCACGAGCAAGGGGGGCAGGGGCGCGCCTGGAGGGAGGCGCCGAGCTGTCGGGCGTGCAGCACTCCAGCCGTGAAGCTGTCGCCAGCGCCCACTGTGTCGACGACGGCCACCGCCGGCGCCTCGCACATGACCGGCTGCGGCTGCCCGCGGGCCCACAGGCTGCAGCCGCGGGGGCCCAGGCTGACCACGCTCAGCTGCAGGGGGGGCAGCGGCAGTGGGCCAGGGCTCAGCACGCCGGTTTGCAGAATTTATCTGGTTGGTGAGCTGGCAGAGTGGAGGCGGCACCTGGCAGTGCTGCAGCAGGAAGGCTTGCGCCGCCCGCACGGGCTCCTGCTGCTCGCTCCCAGCAGAAGCAAAAACCTGTAGCGAGCTGAGGCAGGCTCTCAGGCTCCAGGCCTCGGAGCACATTCCAGGTGCGCTCTGCGGAGGTGAAGGGACTGCCTTTGCCACCGCCTGCGCCTCCTCTTCGTTGCAGACCACGACGTCCAGCAGCCCCTCTTTCAGCAGCTGCTGCAGGGTGGCTGCGCAGCGCTGCACCAGCTCAAAGCTGGCCAGGTCTATGGAGACCTGTTGTTGGCAGAGCATTCCCTCAGAAACTGCAGGAGGGTGGGCAGTCGTCAGCTGCATGAGCAAGAGGGCCCGTGCCTGGGCGCCTGCAGCCCGGGCGGCAGCGATTGCCTGCCTTGCCAGCTGCGGCCGGTACATTACGTAGCCTTCCAGGTGCAGCAGGCGACAGCCGGACAGCCAGTCCGCGCCCAGCTGGGAGGGGCTCTGCAGCTGCGCGGCCGCAGCCAGGCAGGTGCGCATGGTGCGCTGTCCGTCAGGCGTCACCTGCCAAGGCACGACTACAGTCAGCCAGGCAGCTGGACGGGAGGCTTGCAGTAGTGCAGAGGAGAGCGGGTGCCGGCACCAGGCAGAGGCAGGAGGCGGTGGGCAGGTCTTCGCTGCGGCAGGTGCGCGGCTGCACGCCCTGCTCCTGCAGGTGCGCCTCATAGTCTCTGCAGGCCAGGCAGGGCTCAGCCCAGGCCAGGTCATGCAGTGGACACGGCGGAGCTGGCCAGGCCAGTGAGATGTTGCCTGCCGGCAGCGTCGTTGCCGACGCGGCCAGCAAAGGCAATGGTTGATTCGGCGCCAGCGAGGTTGGCCAGGCCTTTGGCGACATTGGCGGCGCTGCCGCCGTTCACCCTGCGCGCAGCTGGGTGATTGGCGCGCACTGGCATTCAGAATCGCTTCCAGGTGGACAGTCGGAGACTCTGCAATTTAAAAACGGCTATGTCTCAATGATTGGACCACGATCACGAACATATGAAGCGAGCCTGCTCAGAGGCGCGGTGAGCTCGGCGCCGGCGAGAATGGCATCGAATGTCGTCCGGTCGACAGCGACGCAGCCTCCGGGCTCGAGTTCTAAGCGCTGCAAAGTCTGCTGCGAAACGTGCGCCAGCAGATCCACCACTGGGTCGCCCAGGCAGACGACGCCGGCGTTTGCCATGCGCAGTGCAGCAGACTGCGCGAGATTGCTTTCTAGGATTGAGGCGTTCTATGATTGATGCGAAGTTGTAATACTGTGCGGCTGAAATGGTGCCCCGCAGCGCTGTGCGGCGCTGCAGGGTCAGACCGCTGACACCACGGTTTGCTGAGGCTGGCGGCGTGTACCGGAACGAGCAGCATCTGCCTGCACTGCGACGCAGGACCTCTCAAGAGACCATCCCGCGCCCCGAGCAGTTGCTGCATTGTTCTCCGAGACGCCGCCCGCGCTGATCGCAACCATGAATGGCCACGCAACGAACGGCACGAATGGCAGCGCCGCACACGAGTGCGTTTTCACCCCTGTACGTGGCTTGCTGAGGATCTTGCGTCGCTCCGGGGGCCCACGCTCGAGATGTGCCGTATACCTAATGTCAACTCCCGGAACATTCCTCTTTTCGGGGCCCGGCCGGGTCAGGGGCGGTGTATCCGCGAGCCCGGACCTTGAGATTCGCCTGGAACACCCGATCAGCGTGCTGCGGGGGTGTCGGCGGGCCGCTGCCAAGATCACGGAAGACTGCTCCAGCCAAATTTCCGGGGTGCACTTCGCAACGACGCCGCGACGCGCGCGCGCTGCAGCCCTGCTAGCCGGCCAAGTGATGAGCCTCAACCTGCACACCCGCCTGCCCGGCCTGATCAGCCGTCCTGCCGCCCACCTGCAGCCTGCTGGCGGACGACTTCAGCGACCTGCAGAGCGTGCGCCTGGCGTTCAAGCCGCCGCTGCCGGCCATCCTCAAGGGTGCGTCGTCGTCCTCCCGGCTGCAGCTGTCACGGTCGGGCCCTTTGCAACCAGGTCCCAAGGAGCTGCTGCCACGCAGCCCCCTTCAATGTGGTGAATGGCGCCGTCAAGCCGCCGGCGACGGATGCCGAAAAGCTGCGCGGCTACTTCCCCACGCTCATCGACCGCCCGGCCGTGCAGCTGCAGCCTTGCACCGGCCCCTCTGCCGAGGGCACCCGGCCCCTCACTGTGGGCATCGTGCTCTCCGGCGGCCAAGCCCCAGGTCCCCCTCGCTCCCTCCTTGCTCCTCGCAGGGCAATGCGCAACAGAAAGTGTATCGGACATGCCAAGCAATTTGCCTGCCGTTGCCCTCCTGCAGCCTCAGGGCGAGCTGTCCGGCTGCCTGCTGCAACAACTGGCAGGTTGCATGCTATCCTGGCCTCTACACACTCTCCACACGACCGATACAGAGAGTTGCGTGTCAGCCCTGCAATGTTCACAATGCATGCTCCTGATGCAATTTTCCTGACGAATCTCAGCAGCGAATCGACGTGCCGCAGGCGGGCACAACGTGATTGCCGGCCTCTTTGACCACCTGCGCGCGCAGCACCCGGGCTCCCGCCTGCTCGGCTTCCTGAACGGCCCCCGCGGCATCCTGGAGTCCAAGTTCCTGGAGATCACGCCGCCCGAGATGGCTTGCCTCCCCCTCCATCCCCTGATCCCGCACATATTTAATCCTCCGCATCCAGGGCTGCGGCATGCTGGCAAGGGATCGCAGTCGAGGCAGGTCGAGCCAATGCCTGGGCGGCTCTGGCTGAGGCGGAGGGTGGCAGAGCCTTCCATGTTCCATATGCAGTGAACGGCAGTGGGAGAGCCAGCAGCAGTCGCACCAGAGACCGGCTGGCCGCATCTTCCAACGCTGGATTCCTGCCCACAGTCTTGCTCTTGTGCCGGCAGGCGACGCTACTACCTCTGCAGCTGCTTGCCCCCCCCCCCCCCCCCCCCCCACCCCCCCCCCCCCCCCCGCCCCCACACCC
>BHFV01000269.1:0-34551 GCA_003568905.1 Trebouxiophyceae sp. KSI-1
GAGCGGGGGCTGTTGCAGGCGGCGCAGGCGGACGCGTCGGCGGCCGGCAGCAACATCCCGACCGCGCCGCAGCAGCCCGCTGCCTCGTCTCCCGCCCAGCGCGGCCCTGCGGACGTCGTGCCGCCGGCGGACAACGCGCCGGAGCTGCCCGGCGCGGGCGAGGCGCAGGTGACCTCTCACCCGTCTTCCTGCCCGCCTAAGCTGCGCACTGTGTGCTTCAGCAGTCCAAGGCCAGGCAGCAGCGAGTGGCTGCAGCCAGATAGCTCCTGTCAGAACAGCCAGGGGCAGCACTGAAGCTGGCATGGGCTCAGGTCGTGCAGGCGGCCGAGCCGCCGATGGCTGAGCCGCCAGTGGCCAAGCCGCCGGTGGCCGAGCCGCAGCCGGCGCGGCGCTACCCCCTGCGAAGCCGCAAGCCGGTGCAGCCGGCTGAGGCGCCAGAGCAGGCCACCCGCCGCCGCGCGCCGGTGTGCCCTCCCTCCCCCAAGTGTCTTCAATGAGCACAATCTTGCCACCCAACCAGCCCCATGCCGAGCCCCTCCCATTTGTTGCAGCCCAAGCGGCAGCAGCGGAAGCAGCAGCAGCCCGCCGGCGACGGCACGCAGCCGAGCAGCCCGCAGGTGCGCAGCCTGCTGAGACCTTGCCCTGCACCTCAGCCTGGCCCGCTTTGCAGCTGCCACCCCTGAAGCACCTGCCACAGCCCCAGCCGCCTTGCGTCCCCGATACACATCCAGCAGGCACAGAGACCGGGCGACTGCTGCATGGGGTCCCATGCCCAGGCTCACAACTCGTCACTCCGCCAGCTGCAGCAGCGTGGCGGGTCACCAGCAGCAGGCAAGCGGCAAGCCGAACCGCCCGTGTCTATGCATGCAGGCGCTGCAGGCACGGGCAGCCGGCGTGGCCAAGCGCGCAACCAAGCCCAAGCGCGCCGCCAAGGCCGCCGCCCGCACGGACGGCAACTGCGGCTGAATGCCGGACAGGCTTACGAATAAGGCAGTCTGCTGCCACCACTGGGCAGCGCTGCTAGGAGGCCTGCTCAAATAAGGCACTTTGCCGCCGGAGAGCGCTGCTAGGAAGCGCCTCCAATAATGGCCGCCGCAGCGCAGCCGAGCAGCCGCAGACAACGCCAGCAAGCCGCCCGCAGCCCCGCCCACAGCCGGCCATCCGCTCCGCGCAGCCAAGCCCGGCAGCGCCCCTCCCCTCGCGTCGCCACCTGCTGTGGTGAGTGACCGCCCTTGCCTCTGCAGACTGAGCTGCGCCAGACTGCTTTGCTGGCAGCGGCTGCTGGTTGCTTTGCTCAGCTTGACAGCCGCGTCCTGGCAGCCGACCGCAAACAGCCTTCATCCTCGCCATCTTGGCTGGCACCGAGATATCTGACACAGGCCGCCTGCTGCGTGCAGATGCCGCCACTCGACCGCCAGCAGCCCTGACGCCGGCCCCAACCTGTGCCCCAGCAGCCCAGCCGCCACCAGGTCCGACCACCTGGCTTGCCTCCTCCTGACTTGCTTTCCAACCAGGTCTGCAGGCTGCATGACTCCAGCTGTGCTGCATGCAGCCGCCCACCAGGACTGCTGCAGCCGCCCTTCACGCCCCCCTGCTGCAGCAGACTGCGTTCATGACCGCCTGGTTCCTTAAAGGCGAGCCAAAGCTGTCCTGCCAGCCCACTGCCCTGGAATGCAGCCGCCTGGCTGTGCTGAGGCTCATCAGATTCTCAGCATGCAGCACCCTGGCCAGTCTGGCCGCGCTGTTTGCCCTCAGCAGTCGAGCAGGCTCCAGCGGCGGCTCCGCCGGCAACGTTGCAGATGCATGTGCGCAAGCGCTGCGCCACCTGCTGAGCTGCGCGGCTAAACAACTTTCATCTTTTTGCACAGCACTCTGGGCGCTGACAGATGAGCCTGTGTTGCCGCGCAGCAGTGCCGCCCAACAAGGCCCCGCTGCCTCCAACCACTCGCAGCCGCCGCCGCCTTCTGTCCGGCAACTGGGCCACCTGAATCTACGCGTCCATCCCCTGGTATGCCTTTACAACCTCTCTCAGCTGCACCTTGGAGCAGTCAGAGCCGTTGCAGAGCCTGACTGTTCTGCCGCTGCGGCTGTAGGCTGCCGCGTGACGCGACGGCTGCCCTCCTTTTCACGGCCTCGTCTTGCCGCCGGCACCTTGGATCAGCCCAGTGAACTCTGGCTACCCAGCCCCATCCTGCGCCACCCTCGCCTGACCACCGGTAGGGCCTGCTCTTGCTCTGCCAGCCAGCAACAGTCCTGAGGTGCTCCTGCCCGCGCATGGCCTGTGCAGCTCACACTGCCTGCATCGTGGCTGCAGGGCGACCTCGCGGCCATTTTAAGCGGTTCTGCAAACACCGTCCCTTGGCCACCTTGCTGCACGCTGGTGCTACCCTTGGCTGATAGATGTCCACCTCTCCTGCGCCCTGCAACGCCGCCGGCTTGGGCCGCCCCTGCCTTTGGCAAACGAGGTGGACTCCCAGCATCCAAGGCCTGTCCAAGGCCTGCTATGAACCGCATTTGCAGCCAGCTGAAAGCCCGGCAGCTGAGCCTGCGGCTGTTGCATGCAGATCGATGACGCCTTGCCCGGCTCCAGCAGCAGCAGCGCCCCTCTGCTGCCCATCCTGTCCTGCTTCAGCCAGGCCAGTCAACAGCGTCCACCTGATGCCCATTCAAGCCCCAGCCGCAGCCATTCAGGGTGCGCCGTCCAGCCCTCACTGGTGCTGGCACGCCAGTTTTCTGAAGTGTCCTTTCAGGCACATCCAACACACCACAATGATGTGAGGCTTATGCTGCCGCAGGCTTAGCTGCGCTTCCCTCTGATCCCTAACCCCACTTCCTGCCGGCATCCGACGACCTCGCTCCGCAGCAGCTCACAGTAAGAAGAAGGTGAGCCGCCCTGCGGCCTCTGCGGCCGCCAACCTGCCTGCAAAGTGCCTGGCCCCTGACTGCTGCGAAAGAGGAGACTGAGAGCGTCTTGCCTGCTGCAGACACCCCAGCGCATTCCTCCGGCAACAACTGCTGCACAGACCGTCTGAACTTGCAGGCCACTTTCCAAGCCAGCAACCGCCGTCCCTCGTGGCCTGCAGAGTGCGCCTCCGCCTCCCATCGCCTACCAGCCTGGTGAAAGCTGTACCCAGCTGCAGCTGAGCCACTGGCGCTGCTGCCTGCAGGGCGCTGCTGCCTCAGCCGCGGCGCCTCAAGTCACAGCCACCAGCCCCTCCTGCAACCGCCCCATCAGCTGGCTGGCGGACATTGCGAGCCAGCCCTGACAACGGAACCTGCTGCCGTCCCCACAGCCCTGCACGCCAAGCGCTGCTGCTGCTGCCGCCGCCTTCGGTCTTGACCTCACTGGCCGATGCCACCGCCTCTCGACTCTTGGCAATGGTGCGGCTCGCCCTGCTCCCTCTGCTGCCATCCGCTCCCTGGCCAACTTGAAGCCAGCAGGGCTGGCTGACTATGTCAGCGCACTGACGGCAAGCCTGGCCCCAGCAGGCTGCCCCAAGGCTGCCTTTTCCATCGTGCTGCGGAGGCACTTTCATATGCCCTTTCAATGCCGCGCACTGGGCGCCTGTGCCATGCCCAGCTGCCTCGCTGTGAGCGCCCCCGCTGCCCCCCTGCCTGCTTCCGCAGACGAGAGTGGCTACCTCAGCAATCCATGGGGCTCTTCTCTGTGCTGCAGGCGCTGCCGATGGCTGCCATCCGCAGCAGCAACTCCCAACACGAGCCACTTCCATCGTCCGCTCCTTCGCGCAGCTCCCTCTGCGCATGTTCCTTTACAGGGGGACTGGCCTTCCTGCCGACGCAGGCCGGACAGTTGCTCCTAAAGCCGCCTCGCTCCCTGGCCACCAGCAACGGCACCATGAAGATCTTTTGTGAGCGCCGGCAGGCCCAGGTACGGCCCACGCTGCCATGCGGCTGTCTGTCTTCTTGCCACCAACGCGCTGCAGCTGCTGAGGCCAGGATGCTGGGCTGCAGGCGATCTCCCTCATCATCGCCCGCGAGCAGCGACGGCGCCCAGAACAGCGTCACCGCCTCGTGCTCAGCTGCTGCCACTGCTCACTGCGGCCGCGTCCTCCTGAGGCAAGGGACAACAATACTGCCCCCTGCTGCCCGACCTGCTGCTAGCTGACCAGCAGCGCACAACAAAATCAATCGCTGCCGACCGCCACTTTGGCACGCCAAGACTGTCGCTGCTCCCCCAGGACTGACCCCTTGGGCGAATTCTGAATCTTGGATTTTTCAGTCTCTGCACTGGTAGCCGCAGCCTGGGCTGTCATTGCCCGCTCCTGTGTTTGGGGCAGATGAGGCAAGTGTTTGCCCCTCTCGGCTCCGCCGCTGAGCCTGCCAGCTGCATGCGGCACTGGGGCGGCGGGGCCAAGATGTCTTGCTGGCACTTGCTAGGCAGGTTGCAGTAAGCCTCTGGGCCCCGCCGCTGAGCCCGCAAGCCAAGTGCTGCACAGGGGCGGCGGGGCCAAGGTACCTGGCCGTGAATGCGCAGCATTGACAGAACCTCTCGGCTCCGCCGCCGAGCCCGCCAGCATTTGGCTGCACTGGGGCGGCGGAGCCGAGGGGGGCCGAGATGTCCAAGCTGCTGTAATGTACAAGTCTTGCTCAGCATCTCTTTCCTACTCAATTTGCCACAGGCACAACCTGCAGCATGAATCCCACAAACCAGGAAGGCCAGCCACATGAGCACAAGCATGCGCGCACAGGCAGCATACATGATGCAACAGTGCCATTGGCTCCCACCCATGCCCCTGCTTGCGCTCGCTGACTGCTGCCAGCTCTCAGTACAGCTTGGCACATGACATACGTACTCCGCCGCTCCCATGTCTACCTCCTCCGACCGTGACCCTGCTGCGCTGCTGCCAGCTTGGGGCACTAGTCTGGGTGGGTGGCAGCTGTCTATAGTTTTGCCAGCTGCCTGTCCGCGAACTACAGAGGTTTTCAGCAGCATATGTTGCACAAAGATTGGAAAGCACGTTCCTCTTTCCCTTCAGTCGGGATTCATTCGCGAGATTATATCGCAAGATGGGAATGCCGGGAGGGGAGATGGCCGCCTGCGCTCCATGGTCATCCCCTTATCTTTTCTTCCAATCAGAGTGAATCTTCATCAGTGGCTTCTTGCCTCTGCTTGAACGCCGGGATCTCGTGGCCCAGCCTCACATGCTGCCCGAGCGTGGATGTCGAGCCAACTCCCAGTGCTTCGACCAGTGCAGACCGTCCCGCACGCAATCAAACGTGGATATCACCAGGCTATCTCGAGGGCGTCTGCTCTGGTATGCTCATCGTCTGCGGCGCAAGGCAGGCGGGAGCGGGTCTTCTAGGTTTTTCGAACCCACCTCTCCAGGCTGCAGCTGCAGCGATAGTGCGAAGGAGCTCGGCGCATAGCTGACACTCGCGCTTTCTACAAGTGCATCCCTGTCGTCCGCCTTGATGAGGCGACCAACTTTGATGCTGCCGCCAGGCGGCCACAGCAGCCCTTCGGGGCCAACCATGGACCGGCCGGCAGAGGACGGCCTGCTCGCCAGCCCCGTGAGCAAGGTGAGAAGTCTGCACCAGTAGCTGCCTTCTGGGCTTTATGTGCGCGCAGATTGGTGCGATGTCAACGGTCGTGTGACAGATGTTTCGAATCACCACCGCGGGTTAAGACAGGGGGGGCAAACAGCGACTAGCCTGAGCTCCACAAGACCATAGGGGATAGGTTGCCGGAGTCTTTGAGGCTAACACGTTCGGTTCTTCGCACTTAATAAGCTCGTTGCAGAGGCCAGTAAGCTACAGTAAGCCAACAGTCCCTGCTGAGCGCCTTTGAGGCTGTGGTGACGTGCGCTGTACTTATCACAGCGCACCAGATAGATCTGGAGAGAGGAAGATAAAATGGAACCAGAACAGGGGATGCTGTGGAGCAACCACCAGCGCATGCAACCTACTGAAGAAGCCTATGTGTCGGGTCTTGCTCAAGCTTTTACGTTCTTCTCCGCAACAGGGTGGGATCCCCATGGACTGGGTCGATGAGGTGGACTGGGACGGGGAGCGGGACGAGGGCGTCCCCAGCCCAGACACTCTTATCCGCGCGCAGCTGGCGGCCTCGCCCTGGCTGGCGCATGCGGTGGCGTTCATCAGCACGCCACACGCGTCGTGCTCGCAGCCGCCGCCGGCCAGGCAAGGCACCTGCCACCTGCCTTCCGCCCCGCGCCCGGCGCCATCTCCTGCCTTGGCGTTTGGTGTGGCCAGTCCACCCTCTGTGAGCTGCTGGCACTTGCATAGCCTGCCTGCATCTGGGTCTGACCAGAAACAGGCTGCTTGTGCATGCCACCTCAGCTCGCTTCCTTGCAGCCTTGGCAGCCGTTCACTGAGTGCGAGCGGCGGCCAGCAGGAGGGCCAGCTGGGACGCCGGCAACAAGGCGCCGCTGAGCCCAGGCGGGAGCAGCGAGGCGAACAGCCCCGACTGGACCGATGACGACAGCGGCGTCCCCAGCCCATACGAGCTCATCCAAGCCCAGCTGGCGGCCTCGCCCTGGCTGGCGCATGCGGTGGCGTTCATCGGCACGCCACACGCGTCGTGCTTGCATCCGCCGCCAGCCAGGCACTCCTCCCCTGCTAACTGCCACTACCAGCATGCTTCCCAAATGCACATCCGTGCGTCAACGCTCCCGCGATCCCGACTGGCTGCAACAAAGCACGTCTGCGGTCTCGGCTCGGGACAGCCAGTCCAGCAGCTGGCTGGCAACAGGCGGTAGGCGCGCCCGCCTGGCGCCTGAGAGCTCGGCATGCCCGCAGGCTGCTGACGCCCGCTGCGCAGCCGCCAGAGCAGCCGGCGGCTAGTGGCTGTGGCAGCCCGCTGGACGCCGGGAAGGATGTGCCCGAGGCGCCGGTGTTCAGCCCGCAGATGCTGCGCAGCGCAAATGGCGAGAGCTGGACGATTGCCGCTGGCATGCCTGGTGGGGCCCCTCACCAGCAGCTGCTGTTGCTCTCGCCTCACATTTGTGCGGATGCAGCCACTCCGCCAGCGATGCTGCAAGCTTGACCCCGGGCTGCTGCCATGCCCGCTGCTGCATGTGTTTCGCCACGCGCGGCGGCTGAGACAGCCGCCTGCCAATGCAGAGCCGCTGCCTGAGCTCGTCGCTCTGCTGCCGTCGCCGGCACGCAAGGCACCGCCGAGCCCACAAAAGGCCCGGCTCACGCCTATCAAGCAGGAGTGCAGCCAGTCCGCAGGGCGCAAGGCGGCTGCAGGCGCGCCCCTGCTGCCAATGCTAGCCACACCGAGTCTCTCCTGACGGGTGCTGAGCCACGGGAGCCCGACTGACCAGGCCGCATGGCTGTAGGCTCGTGGCAGCTCCGCACTGCGTGCGGAGTCACCCTGGCGATCCTTCTGGGCTGCTCGGGCGCCTGGCTTGCCGGCAGCCCCGCCGTGCTCCAGTGGCCGGCATCCAAGTCCACGCCAGAGCCCATGGCTAACGTGCAGCTGCTGGAGCAGCCGCTGCCCCTGCCGCACGCGCTCTCCGGGCCGGCCTGGCAACTGGGCGCTGTCAACGAGACGGTGCAGTGCCACAAGCGGGACTCGGAGTGCGCCCGTCGACCAAGTGACTGCCTGCCAGGGTGTGCCAGCTTGCCCCCTCCTCTGCCAGCGCCAGAGGCAGCGGTGGCGGTGGCTGCGGCCCTGACTGGCAGAGCTCGCTGTGGGTGCTGAGCACTCTGTCCGGCCCACAGGTTTGACAGGGCAATGGCGCAGCTGGACTCTGTTTCGGGCGAGAAGGGCGCCTGGCACGCGCCGCCGCTGCACGACTTTGCCGACTCCCTCGCCAATCCGCTGCACGCGTGGACCCGGCTGGCCTCCCCTACTACCGCGGCCACGCCCAACGCCGCCCTGCCGCTCTACTCCGTGGCGCCAACGCCAGCAGCACAAGCCGGACCGACCAGGCTGGACGCAGTCAACGGGATGCTGCAATCCCACAAGCGGGACTCGGAGTGGGCCTGCCAGCCGAATGACTGCCTGCTGAGGTGCGTGGCCTCACATGGCACCGCCAGAAGCAGCGGCGGCTGTGGCGCAGAACTGGCAGAGCTCATGGTTCCTGAACCTTCCGGCTGGCCGGCAGGTTTGACGGGCACAAGGCGGACGAGCAGACAACCATCTGGCATGCGCCGCGGCTGCTGGACTACGCCAGCCCTCTCGGCGGTGTCCCGCTGCAGCTGCACGCGTGGCCCTGGTGGCTGGCCTCTCCTACCGCGGCCACGCCCAACACCTCCTTGACGCCCACCTCTCAGCTGCCAACCCGGCCGGAGCCCGCCGGACCGGCCTTGCTGGGCGCCGTCAACAAGACGCTGCAGCACCAAGAGGGCACCTTCAACTGGGGCAGCGCACCCAAGCACGGGCTGCTGAGGTGCGTGCCATCCTGTGGGCCCGCCAGTGGGCCGGCAGGCAGTGGCGTCTGCTCAGCGGGCGCTGATATTCCCTTCTGGCTGGCAGGGTGGACGGGCTCACAGTGCAGTCAGGCCACCTGGCAGACAAGCAGACAGCCGCCTGGCGCGGTCAGCAGCCGCTTGACTTCGTCGCCTTTCTTGGCAGCGCTACACCGCAACCTCCCGCAAACGCGCCGCCGCCCAAGAGGAGGACGCCCGCCCAGCCGCACGGGGGCCTTCCTTCATTGGCGGCATATGCTGTCGCGGCTGCGGCCGCAGCTGTAGCTGCTTGGGCGCTGGCCAAGGACACACTGCGGTTGTTGGGGCCGCAGGAACTCGACGGTGCGCCGTCGCTCAGCACCGTCCTGGCGACCTGCAGGCAGTCTGTGCGCTTGAGCAGCTGCTGACCCGCTGCGCATTGACCTTGCAGGCGCTTGCGCAGAGAGCACGGACAGCAGCCTGCCCTCCCGCCGCCCGCACCGCACGGGCGTCACAAGCGCCAGCGGCGTGCGGGTGCTTATCCCCTGCCTCCGCTGAGTGTGCCCGTGGCCTGATAGAGCAACAGGTGCAGGTGGCAGAAAGCATCAATTTTTCATGCTGAAGCATTGAGAGCCGGGCGTGTGCGGGTGGCCGCAGGTGGGTAGGCTGCCCTCAATTCCTGAGCACGGTGTATGGAAGGCGCCTGCTGCGGCCGCGGGCCTTCCACCGCTGCCCCGCCGGTCCTAAGCAGCTTGAGAAAATACAAATGCCAAAGCTGCGGGATAGCCCGCTGCTCCTGCATCGTCCTGCTTTGTCTGTTTGTGCAGGGCAGCCTGCTCATGGACAGCGCTGCTCAGGACATGTTTTAAGTTGCGGCAGCATCAAAAGCTCAGCGTGTCGACCGCAGTCCACACCATGCCCTTGCCTTTGTGGCCTCCCACATCATGACTGTGCGGCATATCCTGCATGTAGCGCAGCACTCGCCGCAGCTGACCCACACTAAGCAGCAGCCACCGGCAGCGGAGGCTCAGGCGAGGTCACGCCGTGCTGCTAGCCATGCTGACAGGAGTCGGCCTAGCAGCAGGCTACCAGCTTGGCCTTGTCAGGGTAGGAATGGGCACTCAGGAGGGCTGGCCAGACGACGAGCAGCAGCTGCAATCCGCAGCATTTCCGCACGGCTGCCGCCTTGGGCAGACGTTGTGCGAGCAGGCCGGGCGCCGGCAGCTGCAGGTCCTTCTGGTCCCTGCAGGCCTGCAAGGCAGGTTTGAGCGGTCACTGCCGGCAGCGGGCGCTTTTGTAATATGCATTTGCTGAGCTGGGCAGTAGACGGGGCTGGCAAAGCGGCACATTTGCAGGGCGAAGAAGTTTAGCGGCACTAGAATGGAGCGAGGATGCCACCACGAGGAGGGCACATAACGCAGAAGGCAAAAGCAAATGCTCTGAAAGTGGTGCTTTTGTGCATGCACTAGCGAGCAGGCATTGGAAATGCAAAAGTGCCTCGCTGCAGCTCAGCTGGGCCGTTCTCGCCTTGCAATGATGTCAGCGGTGCCGGGTGCTGCGCTGCCGCCACAGCATCTTGTCCTCCATGCACACTGGTCCAGGTGGGCCACCGAGCTTTCACCCTGCACTTGTAGTGAGCACTCTGACAAGTTGCCAAGGGCTCTCTTGCAGAGACTGGCGCACCGCTCGCCCTTTTCTGTCCAGCTGACAGCACAGTCCATGACAAGGAGACAAAGAATAGGGGGGGAACACACTCGGCTTCTGGTCGCCGCCTGGAGGGCATGCGTCGGCAGGAGGAGCTGCAGCCCGGCAGACAGGACCTGCCCAGCCCTTTGGCGCCTGCATCGTGAGCCTACTCTGCAGATCCACATCCAGCTCTGTTTCAGGATTGCTCACAGCACCTGTTTCAGTGTCAGGGGCCTCAGAGAGCCACTCTGAAGGAGACGAGCCGACAGTCAGTTGTATGAATGCCGATGCGCTGCATATGCATGCATGTGCAACGAGGAGCTCACCAGCAAGGCTTGCTCTGAAGTCCTGTCACACACAGAGCCTCCTCAAAGCTCATATCCAGACTGCCTAGCTCACATTGCCTGGCTCCAAGGCTGCTCCTCTGCACGGTAGGCATGGTGTTACGAGCTGCTGCCATTATTCAGAAGGCATACGCAATGAGCTCCAAGCAAGCAGCCCCAATGTCTCTCCCATGCAGTCTGGCTTGTGAACCGGCTGCCCATGCTTGCAGCATTGGCCGACTTTCAGGTTGGCGTTTCTGGCGTGGTTTGGGCGGGACCTTGCAGCCGCCTTGACCGCGAGAGCAGACGTCTCAGAACTTGTGCAGCTGCCCTCTTTGCGCTTCGTCGGTAATGAGCAGAAACTCCCCCACTAGCCCACGAACCGCTGGCCAAAGGACTGCCAACGCCATCCTTAGTGCTGTCTGCGACTTCTACGCGCCGCTGCTGGAGCGGCGGCAAGCCGCTGGTCTCCCTCTCTGCCTCTTTACCTTGCAGCAGTAGCATGCTCTGTGAGGGGCAGAGCGGTGGCAATCCCACCTTGGCGGGGCACGCGCCCTGCAGAAAGCGATCGGCAGCACTGAGCGACTGCGCACTGCAACCGCAGTCCATCTGCGCGGGCGATCTGGACGCCGCCCTCACGGCCGCTCACGACAAGGAGAACGAGGTGCGAATCGCCCGCTCGCCGCGATGCCTGCTTTCGAAAAGCTCCTCACTAGTTTCAGGCCTGCCGCCCCACTGTGAACAGCTGCACCCAATCCTACTTGTCTGCGCCCTCGTCAGCTCGATCACCACCACACCCATTGCTCTTTTGCTTTTGGAAAACGCCCGCTGGCAAAGCCACTGCGCCGGCAGCAGCCGCCCTCACCAGCTGTGGCAGCAGCTGCACGGGGCTGCTGGCTTGCTGAGAGCATTGCACGCCTCACGTTTCCCCCAGCAGGACATGCTGTAATGCCTGCAATGGCACGAGCAGTGAGCTCGCGCTTGCAAACTTGGCAGCCGATGCACTGAATGAGAGCGGTCGCCCGCAGGGACTCTTCTGTCCGGTCACCGCCAACCGCATGCAGCTGGCTGCCACGCCCTGGATGGCGCGTGGGACCAACTTTGTCGCCACCTGCGTCCTGCTGCTGCCGCGCTTGCCGTTAACATCACCCTGCAGCACACCGCCAGCAAGGCACACCACGCTCCCCCTGCCCCACCCACACCTCCGGCCTTCTGCCCGGCGCCCCTCAGACAGGCAAGAGAGCAGAGATGGGGCTCGCGGGCTGCCTGGCTCGCATCCAAAGGATTGCTGCTTTGCCTGAGATCTGGCATATCTATAATTGGAACAGCTTTCTCACACGCACGCATGCACGCCAGAACCGCGCTGGCTAGCTTTTCTTGGGGGCAAGGTTGCTGTATGCAAAGGTCCCATCGCCCAATTTCACACCTCTGACAGAGCCACCCGCTCGCAGGAAGCTGCTTACCCGCTAGCGCTCCCTGATGCGGAAGCTCAATCCCTTCCGTCCAGAAGGAGCTCCACTGGCTCTGGGGTTTTGGCGGGCTTTTTCGACCGACATTTCCGGCTGCGAGCCCGGCGGGCAGAGCTGTCTTGTCCACCTCTTGTCCACACAGCATCGCGATTAGCTCTTGAAAGCAACGATGGCAAGCCCCCCGCCGCCCCTGTTCCGGCCGTCGCGGCTGGGGCCGCACGGTGGCGCGCCCAGCGCTGCGGCGCCCGGCTTCGCCGCCGGCGCGCCGAATGAGCTGGCGGAGCTCCGCCAGCAGGTGGGATTGTCTCCCTGCACGCGTTGTTAACCTGTGCACGACTGCTCTCAGCACGATGTTAGCAGATTGGCTGCACATCGAGCCCCGATTGCGACCCAACGGCTAGCCGCTGGCTGACTGACTACCTTTCCCCGCGCAGGCTGACCGCCTGAGAAGGCGGCTGAATAACGAGGCCTCCGAGCGCCAGGTGCGGCCTCAGGCTCTCGCCAGCAGCAACAGCACCGGAGCCAGGCTCATCGAACCCAGCAGCCCAGTGAAGGCCAGTCGCTTGCTGCTGGGTGCATTGCCTCCTGTCAGAAAGATGGCAATGCATACACCGAATACCGGTCCTGCTCCCCAGCGCTGACACAGACCAGCTGCGAACGCAGGCGCTCGAGGTCAAGGCTGAGGGCCTGCGTGCGGCCCTCCAGAATAACCAGGCGCTGCTGGCGGCCAAGGAGGCCGAGATTTGCAGCGAGCGTGAGTCGGCGTGGCTGCCTCGCGTTTCCAGCCCCCACGTCTGGCCGGCAGCGGTGCTGAAACTGCATGTGCTGCCTGCAGGGGCCGCCAAGGAGGCCGCGCTCCGGCAGGTCCAGCAGCTGCGCCGCGAGGTGCAGCTGCTGAGCACGCAGGCGCCTCCTTCGCGTGCACATGCTGGCCGCTGCTGCGGCCTCCGCTGCTCCGCCACGCGGCGGGGCGGGCGGCTCTGGGGCGTCTGGCAAGCGCCCCGCCGAGCCGCCCGTTGCCGAGCCCCCGGGCAAGTAGGCCCTTCCGCCATGCAGGGCCCAATCTGATGCCCTGCAGGCTGTTTGTGCGTTTAAAAAGCCGCTCACCCACACCCTGCAGGTGCTTGGTGGCCTGAAAGCTTGGATGGCGAAGGCAGCCTGCCCTCCCGCCGCCCGCACTGCACGGCCGTCATGAGCGCCAGCGGCATGCGGGTGCGCAGCCCCTTCCTCTGCTGGATGTGCCCCTGGCCTGATGGAGCAGCAGGTGCAGGTGTCAGGAAGTTGAGAGCTGGGCGCGCGCGGGTGGCCGCAGGTGGGAGGGTCGCCGTCCTACTCAGAGCACGGCATGTATATAGCGCCTGCGTACCCACACAGGCAAGCTGCCCCATGCCTGAAGCGGCAGCCCTGGCCCTGGGAAGCGCCTGAGCTATTGGCCTCAGAGCTGAAGATGGCAATGTCATTGAGCGAGCGTTGATGGCGCAGGTGGCGCCTAGGACAGAGCCGCTGGTCGCGGCGCCAGCCGGGCGCCCAGCTGCGCCCGGCTGGCAAGGGGCCCTTCCTGCGGTGGCGGCAAATGCTGTCGCGGCTGCGTCCGCAGCTGCAGCTGCTTGGGCGTTGAGCCAATGGACACTGCAGCTCGAGCCTGAGGAAGGCGCGCCCTCGCTCAACACCGTCCTGGCAACCTGCAGGCTGTTTTGTTTTTAAAAAGCCGCTGAGCCGTTGTGCTTTGCCCCTGCAGGCGCTTGGTGGGCTGATAGCTTGGATGGCCAGGACAGCCTGCCCTCCCGACGCCCTCACGATTGCCCTGCGGTTGTTGCAGAGAAGGCCCTCACTATTGCAAGCCCGCGGACCCCAGCCGCGGGACTGGTGCCGTCTCCCTTCGCGCTGCTGGGCGACCTCGGCACACCTTTGCTGGCCGACGGCACGCCGCTCGTAGGTCCCTCCACCAATCCTGCCTTCGGTTTGCTTTTCGCTGGACTCAGTGAGAGGCAGAGCGGAGGCAGGCTCCAATTACCAGTCATCTGCGCCTGATGTTGCTTATGAACGGTCAACAACAAGTTGTTCTGCACACGCAGCCGTTGAGCATGGGCGACCCCGACGTCGCCCTGGCGACCGCCCTGAGAGAAAATGCAGTGCGACTCGCCCTCCTGCCGGCCCCCGAAAGTGATGCGCTCCAAAACAGTCGCGACACGCCGGCCTGCATCCACAGAACGCAGCGCCGCTCATGGCGCGTCACAAGCGTTGTTGGCGGCTGGTTGTTGTTTCGGTCGTCTCTAGCACTGCACTCTCCGAAACGCTCGCTGCACTGCTGCCACCCGTTCCTGCCCTGCTAAGCAAGTGCTACTGAGCTATAGTCACTCACCATTGAGCATCTCTCTCACTGTGCTCCTCCTCTGCTGTGTGTAGGCCCTGAGGGCGGCCAAGGCCGCCAACGCGCTCTAGATCGCGAGCCTGGAGGCCCAGGTGAGCCGCAACGCGGCGATGATCCTGCAGCCCAAGGCGCAGCTGCAGGCGGTGGCTGCCACGCCCGCTCTGGCCGACCTCCTGTCCGCGGCGCTGCCCCGCGCTGCTGGCAGCAGTTCGCAGCCGGAGGGCTCGCTGCTGGCCTTGCTGCAGCACCTGGCGGCCTTGCCGTCGTTTCCGCTGCTGGCCGCCCAGCTGGCCAGCCCGGCCGAGGCCGCAGGCGCACCGCTGGCGTGGACGCCAGGCTCCGCCAAGCGGAAGAGCCTGCTACGCCCCCGCAAGGCGGCCGCCAAGTGGGGCCCAGGCGTGGCGGTGCCGCAGAACGCGGACCGGCAGCAGGAGCCGGTTGAAGACGCACAGGTGCCCTTCAGCGAGCTGCTGCATTTCCAACCTGTATGACAGGCTATGCCTGCTCTCAGCCCCTGCACCGCCCACAGCAGCCGATGCGGGCTATGCTTGTGCAGGAGCCGCAGCCGGCCATGCAGCCGCAGCCGCCTCGCCGCAAGGTGAGGATTGTGCGCGCCGCGCAGGTGAAGCCCCCTCCTCCGGACTCTCTCAAGCCCACCAGCTGTGCTCACCTGTGTGCGAGCCTGCCCTCTGCGGCCACAGAGAAAGCCTGTCTCGACTTCTGACAGGAGCGTGGGCTGCTGCAGGCGGCGCAGGACGTGGGCAAGCCGGCGGCCAGCAGCGACATCCCGGCTGCGCAACAGCAGCCCGCTGCTCCGGTCTCCGACGCCTCATCCCCCGCGGCCGAGCTGGGCCCGGCGCACGCCGCGCCGCCGGCAGACACCACGCCGGAGCAGCCCAGCGCAGGCGAGGAGCAGGTGCCCTCTCAGCCGTCTTCCTGCCCGCCTCAGCAGCGCACAGCGTGCTTCAGCAGTGCAAGGCAGCAGCGAGTGCCTGCAGCGTGACAGCTCCTGTCTGACCGGCCAGGGGCAGCACTGAAGCTGGCATGGGCTCAGGCCGTGCAGGTGGCCGAGCCGCAGCCAGCCGAGCCGCAGCCGGCGCGCTGCTATACGCTGCAGGAGCGCAAGCCGTTGCGGCCGGCAGAGGCGCCGGAGCAGGCCCCCCACCGCCGCGCGCCGGTGCGCCCTCCCTCTCCCAAGTGGCTTCTATGCACCCGTTCCTGCCGCCCAAACAGCCTCTGGCGGCAGGACTTCACGGCCGCCAAGAGGGGCCCAGGGGCCATGGTGCCTCCGAGCATGGGCGTGCAGCAGCCGCCCGCAGCGGTCATGCCACCGCTTGGCGCTGGGCGGCCGCCGGCACGCTTCTGATGCTGCAGCCTCCTGCCTAGCGTTCTCGTTGCTCACGAGCGCCTTAGCCACAGCATAGCTGAAAGGCCGCCTTCTGCTGGCCCCAGACAGGTGCTCTGACCGGGGTCTGCCGGCCGCGACTGCAGGCAGCTGGTAGCTTGGCATCGCCGATATCGCCTTCCTCATCCTCCTGTTAGGCTGCCTCGCTGGGCGGCAGGCCTGCCACACAGCCGACGCCGGCCTTCAAGACCGCAGCCGGTCCCGAGTCCGCCGTGCAGCGGGACCAGCTGCCCTGCTGTGGCTACCCGGCCCGGCGCTGCTGCCCCTGCAAGAGGCACCCATCCCGAGTGCAGCTGCCCAACGCTTCAGAGAGCGGCCCCACCGTGACTGTGTGGCCAGCCGCTGCTGTGAGAATCGCGTTCAAGAGCCAGTTAGGCTTTGCTCGTCAGCAGGACCTGCTCCTGACCTAGGAGACCCCACGCCTCAGAAGATGCAGTCTGACTGAAGGCAGGGTCGCCTGGTGTAGGCGCTCTCTGCTGGCTAATGCCCTCTGCCTGGGCTGCCATCTGTGCCTGCAGTCGCCCGGCTGCCCTTTTCCTTGGACGGCCACCGCTCCTGGGTAGGCTCCTTCTCATCAGCTGCCCCTGCCTGCAGCCAGAGCAAGACCTTTGCTCGGGCAGCGTATGGCTCAGGCAGTTGACGGCACACGCCCTGGCTGCAGTGCTGCTGCCCCCGCTCCACAGCAACCGCCACAGCGCCTGCTGGTGACCAGACAGCCACCTCCTCTGCTAGTACTGCTGCCTGCTGCGCAGCCCTCCCGGCTGCTGCAGGGCTGAGAGCACCGCGGCACTGCCCCGCTGCCCAGATTGCTGGATGCTTTGCAATGTTCTTGCTGGTACAATGTTAGCGTTATTTTGATTGCTTTGCCTGCTTTGGCTAGCACTGCACGCAGCAGCAAGCTGCACACGTGTCCAATTTGGCTGTGCAAGCAGGCTCACCTCTGGTGCACCTTCAGTGAGCGGCACCTCCTCAAGGACATGCAGCTAGCCTTGTGTCTGAGCTTGCATTGCCAGCCCACGTGCCCTTGCCGGGGAGAACTCCTCCGCGACGCCTCACTGCAGCTCCAACCCCTCCACAGAGCTAGCTTGCGAGGCAAATTTTAGGCTTGCGGACCGAGAGGCACGCTAAAACCCGTCAAAAATACAATGAGGTTCATCTAACCAGGTTTTTGCACCACCCAGCTTGCCATATGCGGCTGTGGTACTCGGGTCCGTTTTGCATCTGTTTGCAAGCTGACACATGCCGGACAAGCGATCGTGCCGTTCCGCACTTCATATACCGATAAGTGCTTGGGGAGCTTTAGCAATCTCTATGAGGAATTCAGCTGCCCGCTTTTCCTCGGACAACGTCCCAACATCTTCGCGCAATTAGCGAGCTTTCTTGGTAAATGGCTGGAACATCAGCGACCCGTCAGCGGCCGAAGCTTGCTATCAGCGGCAAAGCCTGGGTAAAGAAGGCTATTCCAGCTCCCCGCAGCCCCTGTGGCAGCCGCTTTAGCACCAGATCGCCGTTTGCTGGCGCCAGCTGCCGACCCTATGAAACGCCGATTTTGGCGGGCTTTTTCGAACGAGCCGGCCGACCGCGGGTGGCGCGCCAGACGCACGAGTGCAGCAGCCCTCTTGCTTCTTGTAGTTGCGCAGACGCAGGCAGAGATGTCGAGCCCCTGGGTCCCGGCCAAGGGTCTGCCGACCCCGCCCTTCGGCCTCCTCTGCGACCTGGACGCGCCCCTGCTCGGCGACGTGTCGCCGCTGGTACGCCCCTCCACTACACGTACCCTTCTGCTTTCACCTCAGCGGAGTACGCCAGAGGCAGCGCGTCGGCACACTCCCATTCCGGGTCATCCACACCGGATGTTGCAGTCAGCATTGAGACATCTTCGTGCTGCGCCCGCAGCCGATCAACGCCGCGGACCTGGACGCCGCCCTCACGGCCGCGCACAAGGAAAACGCGGTGCAAATCGCCTGCTTGCCGTGCCCGCGCGCGAAACGCTCCGCATCACGCCTGCCTACTCACCGCAGAAAGCAGCGTCGCTCGTGGCCCGTCACAAGCGTTGTGGTCCTCGGCTCGTTTGCCTGATGCGATGCACTCTCCGAAAAGCTCGCTGCACGCTGGCTGCCCTTTCGCAGAGCCACTGGGTGGCAGTCGCATCCCTCGCCAGCTGTGGCAGCAGCTGTAGGGGGTGCTGGCTCGCTGAGAGCATTGCATGCCTCATGCTCCCTCTTAGTATGCCTTGCAGCAATGCCAGTCATCAGCTGAGCGCCTGGCTTGCAGTCACGCGCTTTACCATCGAGCAGCTTGCTGACCATGCTGCTTTGCTGGGCCGGTTGCAGGCCCTGAGGGCAGCCCAGGCCGCCGATGCCGCCAAGATCGCGCGCCTGGAGGCGCAGGTCCTCGGGCACGAGGAGACCATTGCCGGCCTGCGGGCGCAGGTCGAGGCCCTGGCAAAGCAGCTGGGGCAGGTGAGTCCTCCGGAAGCCCTTCCCGGCAGATGGGCTGCTGCATGGCCGCCAGCCCAAGCCTCTCAAGACAAGCTGCCCGGCTGACGAGCTGTGTCCGCTGTCACGCAGGGCCTGCCCCAGGCAGGCCTGGCGGCGGAGGCCGCTCCCTCGGTGCGCTTTCCCATTGAGCAGGCAGGACCTCTCGGGCTGCATTTGCCGAGCTCTCCCAGCCGCTTCCAGGAGCACCAGCTCGTACAGCCGGCTGGCACGGCGCATGCAGTTGTTTGCACACCTGCCAGGGGACTGACGCCCGCCACTGGCTGCAGGGGGCGGCTGGCTCGGCCCTGGAGGGGCCGGGGAGCGCGAGGCGCAGCCCCTCCCTGGCCCCCGGGGCCGGCCCTCCCGCCGCCGGCCCCAGCTCGCTGCCCGCCGGCGACGCCGCCACGCCTGCCGCCAGCGACTTCAACTTCCCGCTGCCGGGCGCCGCCGGCAGCTCGCAGCCGGAGCAGTCACTGATGGAGCTGCTGCAGCGCCTGGCGTCCTCTCCGTTGTTCCCGCGGCTGGCCGCCGAGCTGGCCAGCATGGCCAGCCCGGCCGAGGCCGCGGCCGTGCAGCAGCCGCCGGTGCGCGCGCAGGGCGCCGCCAAGCGCAAGAGCCTGCTGGGCCCGCGCGAGGCGGCCGCCAAGCGGGGCCCAGGCTCCGCTGCCCCGCTGGACGCGGACCAGCAGCAGGAGCCGGCCGCGGTCGCGCAGGTGCCCTTCAGCATTCTGCTGCATTCCCCACCTGTGTGACAGGCCATGCCTGTTCTCAAGCACTGCCCTCAGCAGCTGATACGGCTGTGCTTGTGCAGCAGCCGGCCATGCAGCCGCAGCCGCCTCGCCGCAAGGTGCGGGTGGTGCGCGCCGCGCAGGTGAAGCCCCCTCCTCCAGACTCTCTGAAGCCCCAGTGGCCGTTGCTGCTCAGCTGTGCTCACTATTGTGCATGGCTGCCCTTGGAAGCAACAGTGAAGATTTGTCTCGGCTGTTGAAAGGAGCGGGGGCTGTTGCAGGCGGCGCAGGTGGCGGCCGAGCAGGCGGGCAGCGACGCCATCCCGGCCGCGGGGCAGCAGCCCGTCGCTCCGGTCTCCGGCGCACCGCCTCCCGCCCAGCAGGCCCCCGCGCACGCCGCCCCGCCGGCGGACAACGCGCCGCAGCTGCCCGGCGCGGGCGAGGCGCAGGTGCCCTCCCACCCGTCTTCCTGCCCGCTGAAGCTGCGCACTGTGCGCTTCAGCAGTGGAAGGCAGCAGCGAGTGCCTGCAGCATGACAGCTCCTGTCTGACCGGCCAGGGGCAGCACTGAAGCTGGCATGGGCTCCGGATGTGCAGGTGGCCGAGCCGCCGCTGGCCGCGCCGCCTCTGGCTGAGCCGCTGCTGGCCGAGCCGCCGCTGGCTGAGCCGCCGGTGGCCGAGCCGCAGCCGGCGCGGCGCTACCCCCTGCGGGAGCGCAAGCCGGTGCGGCCCGCGGAGGCGCCGGAGCAGGGCCCCCGCCGCCGCGCGCCGGTGCGCCCTCCCTCCCCCAAGTGTCTGCTGTGCACCCATCCCTGCCGCCCAAACAGCCTCTGGCGGCATGCCTCCACACCTGAGCCCCTCCCATTTGGTGCAGCCGAAAAAGACGCGCAAGGCGCAGCCCGCCGGCAACGGCATGCACCCGGGCAGCCCGAAGGTGCGCAGCCCGCCACTGGTCTGGCGCTGCATGCCCACATCCGACTGGCCTTGGCTCGGGTGCTCATAGCGTCAGCCGCCCTCCGCCCACATGTCACAAGCGAGCATTGAGACTGGGGCCAGCGCTGCGTCGGGCTCCCAATCCCAGGCCTACATGTCATCAGGCAGCCAGCTGCAGTGAGGCGTGAGCCGTCCGCGTGTGTGCATGCAGGCGCTGCAGGCGCGGGCAGCCGGCGTGGCCAAGCCCAAGCGCGCCGCCAAGGCCGCCGCCCGCGCGGGCGCCAACCGCGGCTAGCTCCCTGACAGGCTTGCGAATAAGGCAGCCCGCTGCCACGACTGGTCAGCGCTGCTAGGAAGCCTGGCCAAAAAAGGCAGTTTGCCACCGGAGAGCGCTGCTAGGAAGCGTCTTCAATAAGGGCCGCCGCAGCGCAGCCGAGCAGCCCAGCCGACGCCTGCACGCGCCCGCTTTGCCCACAGCCGGCCATCTCCTCCAAGCAGCCAACCCGCGCAGCAAACCTCCCCGCGCCGCCACCTGCTGCGGTGAGTGCGCCCTTGCCTCTGCCCGCCAAGCTGCGCCAGACTGGTTTGCTGGCAGCGGCTGCCGCTTGCTTTGCTCTGCCTCACAGCCGCTTCCTAGCAGCCGACCACAAGCAGCCTTCCTCCTCACCATCTTGGCTGCCACCAGGACGTCTGACACAGGCCGCCTGCTGCGTGCAGATACCGCCGCTCCACCGCCAGCAGCCCCAGCCCCGGCCCCAACCTGAGGTCCGGCCACCTGACTCATCTCCTGCTGACCAGCTTTCCAATCGCCAAAAAAATCTATAGCCCCCAAGACTCCAGCTGTGCTGCGTGCAGCTGCCCATCGGAACCGCTGCAGCCGCTCCTTGCCTCCGTCAGCTGAAGCCGACTGCGTTCATGGCCGCCTCGCTCCTCAAAGGCAAGCCGACCGCCCCAGCTGTCCTCCTGCCGGGCCACTGCCCTGGAATGCAGCTGTCTGGCTGTGCCAAGGCACATGATTCTCAGCAGGGAGCACCCTGCCTTATTTGCAAGCCGTTTGCCCTCCGCAGTAAGCAGGCTGCGGCGGCAGCGGCTCTGCCGCTGCATCATGTCAGCTGCAGCAGGCTGCAAGGGCACGTTTCCTGCTGAGCTGCTCGGTCTGGCTTCTGTGTAGCAGTCTGCTGTGCTCTGACAGATGAGGCTGTGCTGCCTGCAGTGCCGCCCAGCAAGGCCCCCACCTGCCTCCAGGCACTCGCAGCCGCCGCCTTCCGCCCGACGACGGGGCCACCCGCACCTATTCGGCGATGCCCTGGTGCACCATAACAACCTCTACCAGCGGCACCTGGCTGAGACAGCAGCCAGAGTTGCTGCAGAGCCTGACTGTCACACCGCTAAGACTGCAGGCTGCCGCCTGACACGACGGCCGCCCTCCTTCCCACTGCCGCCTCTCGCCGCCGGCCCCTCGGATCGGCACCGCAACTTCTGGCCACCCAGCCCTGTCACGTGCAACCCTTGCCTGACCACTGGTAGCTCCCGATCTGCCAGCCAGCAACAGTCCTGAGGTGCTCCTGCCCGCGCATAGTCTGAGCAGCTCACGCTGCCTGCATCGTGACTGCAGGGCGACCTCGCGGCCATCTTGAGGGGTTCTGCAAACACCGTCCCTTGGCCAACTTGCTGCCCACTGGTGCTACCCTCGGCTGATAGATGTCCACCTCTCCCGCGCCCTGCAACGCCGCCGGCTTGGGCCGCCCCTGCCTTTGGCAAACGAGGTGGACTCCCAGCATCCAAGGCCTGTCCAAGGCCTGCTTTGAACCGCATTTGCAGCCAGCTGAAAGCCCGGCAGCTGAGCCTGCGGCTGTTGCATGCAGATCGATGACGCCTTGCCCGGCTCCAGCAGCAGCAGCGCCCCTCTGCTGCCCATCCTGTCCTGCTTCAGCCAGGCCAGTCAACAGCGTCCACCCGATGCCCATTCAAGCCCCAGCCGCAGCCATCCAGGGTGCGCCGTCCAGCTCCTACTGGTGCTGGCACGCCAGTTCTCTGTGGTGTCCTTCAGGCAAATCCAACACCCCACAATGCGAGGCTCCTGTTGCTGCAGGCTTTGCCGGGCTTGGCCGTGGTCACTGGCCCCTCTTCCTACTGGCATCCAACGCGCTCGCTCTGCAGCAGCTGTCAGTCACCAAGGTGAGCTGCCTGCGGCCTCTGCGGCCGCCAGCCTGCCTGCGAGGTGCCCAACAACTCGGACTCCTGCAAAAAGAAAACTCACCGCGCTTTGCCTGCAGCAGCGCTCCAGTACATTCCTCGGACGCAGACCGCACAGACCCTCTGAACGCACAGCAGCTCTTTCTGACCTCACCACTGCTACCCCTCCTGGCCTGCATGGTGCGCATCTGCCGCACCTGCCAGTGCTGGGTAGAATTGCGCCCAGTTGCACCTGACCCGCTGGTGCTGCTGCTTGCAGGGCGCCAGCTCAGCCGCAGCGCCTTCAGCCACAGCCCAGCCGCCCCAACAACTGCAGCCAGTCCGCACACATCGCGAACCAGCTCGTGGAAAGCCCCGCCGCTCCCACAGCCCCTTGCCCGATTGCTGCTGCTTGCGCTCTGGCTGGCTTCCCGCACTCAGCCCCCGCCTCACTGGCCGCCGCCTTTCATCTCATCGCGCTGGTGCGGCTTGCCCTGCTCCTTCTGCTGACGCCCGCTGCCTGGCCGGCTTCAAACCAGACAATTCCAGACCAATGACTGCAAGCCTGCAGGTTGCTCGAAGCCTTCCCCCTCGCTTTGTGGGGGTAGTGGTGCCACTCTGCTCTTTGGGCACCGTCATCCGGGCACATGTGCCGTGCCCAGCCTGGCCCCTTCACTCACTGTGAGCGTCACAGCTGCCCTCCCAGCTTGCCTTCTAGGAGCCTGCTGCTGGCAACTGACGAGCGTCATGCTGTGCTGCAGGCTCTGCCAACAGTTGCTGTAGCAATCGCCGACCCGGGCCGCTTCCGGTCTTTCCTGTGCGCAGCTCCCATCGCGCCCGCCCGCCCGCGCGACCCCTTTGAAGTATGCTGGCCTTGCCGCCGTCACTGCCTCTCATCTCGTGGCGCTGATGCGGTTCGCCCTGCAACCTCTGCTGCCGACCCAGCCTCCAGGCCAGCTTGAACCCAGAGCTGGTTGAAAATGTGCTAGGGCACTGATGGCGAGCCTGGCCCCTGCAGGCTAATTCCTCTCGGCTGCCTTCTCTGTCGCTTTCATGGGGCACCTTTGTCTGCCCTTTCGGAGCGGCTCCCTGGGCGCCCGTGCCATGCCCCAGCCGCCCCCTCACGCACTGTGCGCATCCCAGCTGCCCACCTTAGCTGCCTGTAGCAGCCAAGACTGACCGCCGCTGCCAACTAATGGGGTCCACACTGGGCCGCAGGCGCCGCGGACAACTGCTTTTGGCAGCTGGAACTGCCAACCCGAGCTTCCGTCCATTCCTGAGCTCAGCTTCCCTGATACCTTTCCATGCGCCATCCATGCGGTTGCTGGCCTCCCTGCCGCCGCCGGACGCGTCTCGCGCCCAAAGCTGCCCCTGCTGGCGGCCCCCCCGACACCACATGAATCTCTTCTGCGAGCGCTGGCGGGCAGAGGTGCGGCCCGCGCTGCTATGCGACTGCTGTGCGACTGCTTGCCCCCGCCGCGATGCAGCTGCCGAGGCAGGGATGCTGGGCAGCAGGCGCAAGCCATCAAGGCCAACGGGCAGCGACGGTGCCAAGAGCCCCACCACTGTTGGCACTGTTCTCTGCGGCCTCCTCAGGCGGGGCAGCTGGCCACAGCTGCAGCAGCCACCACCTCGGGGGGAGCATGTGCCCGCCCCTGCTGCCCGATGCGCTGTCGACTCCCCTGGCAGCACATCATTGTCTCGTATTGCCACTTTGGCGCTGCAAACCCCGTCACCGCTTCCCAGTGATTGCAACTGGGCGGATTCTATGCCCACTCCCTGTCCCCTCTCTCCTCTCCTCACAATTAGAGGGCAGGGCGCCCCTTGTGCCTGATTTGTCTCATTTTGCGCAGACGTGCCTGCATCCGTGCCACCAAGCCGCCTCAAAAGGAGCAGGGATGCCTGGCCATGCCTGCAGCAGGGATGGGCCTTGCCGCCACTTTTTTTGCGGGCGGCTGCCCCGCCCAGCCGGCTCCTGAGCTTGTCATTCTCGGCTCCGCCGCTGAGCCCGCCAGCCATGTGCTGCACTGGAGCGGCGGTGCTGAGGGGAGCCGATCCTGGCCTGCTGTGATTCTCAAGTCTCAATCACCAAGCATCTCTCTTTTGCCACAATAATGCTGTATAAAAGCACTTGGCAACGTAAAAGGCCGTCCACACAAGCACTCTCCTTGGCTGACAGGCAGCGCACTTTCTGCAAGAATTTGGCTTGCATCACATCTGAAACCTGTCAAGTTCCAAAGACGGGATCCGGTTCAGAAGCCAGTATATCTATACTCAAGTGCATGTCCTCTGCGTAGACTGCTCAGATCGCTTCCGATATTCCTTAGGCGCGGGAGTATGTCGCACGATGGAAGGATTGCGAGACATGCGAGACGTTCGTCGCCGTATTGATTTCCACTAGCAGTGCTGCAATATCAAAGATGTTGGGCCGCAAGGCCTGGGCTCATCCCAGGCTCGTCCGGCCTCTCACCTGAGCATGCCCCAGCGTGGATGCAGGATCTCGCAAAACTTTCCCCTGGACTTACCGTCCAAAGCCGTTATCCCAATAAGGTAGAGGGCACAGAGGGCATGACGAGTCCACGCTCCGGTCACCCGTCTCAGCGGGCTAGCCAGAGAGCGAGACTGGCAGAGGTTTGCCAGGTTGTCTTTTTCGAACCCACCTGGCCGGGCGCTGCTGCAGCGACAGTGCGAACGTGATCCCCTACTCAGTGGGAGCTTACGTGCGTGCTTGTTGTGATGGAGTTCATGGCGAGAGCCTCTGTGGATTTCGGCGAGCTGAAGCCGGCGGATGGCGGCAGCTCCCGCCCGCCTGTGCTCGACCGCTCCTCGGCGATCGGAGACGAGCTGCGCGCAGCCCACGAACGGGTATGAACCTCTTCGATACGTCGGCTTTGATGCTGCATCCAGTCTGCGCGCAGATTGGCGCGATGTTAAACGGTCATCAGGCGGAAGATGTCTTGGATTGTCACCGCGAGAGAGTTGCCGTTCGAGGCTGAAGCTGGCTGGCCGCGCTGCGCAGATAGAGCAGCTAGAGGCAGAAAATCGGCAGCTGCAGGCACTCCTCGACATGGTCGAGGATGCCCTGCGAGGTGAGCACGAGGAGAAGGTGCGGTTTCTCCTCACCGCTCAAGCTAGCCGTATCTGGCCAGTGCATCCTGCCAAGCAACCCTATTGGACCACACCTTGGGCTGCTATGACGCGCGAAACAGTAGGCGGGCATTCAAAGGCCCATTGCTGTGCAGCTCCCCCCTGCGCATGCTGACTGCAGACTGCTGCCTGCCCGAAGCTCTGAGCCGTTGATGCCAGCTTACTCCCACAAGGCGGCAATGACCCATTTAACTTCACCAGCTTCCACTGCCTGCAGGCCCTCCGAAGCTCGCCGGAGCGCAAGGCGGCTGGAGGCGCGCCCCAGCCTGCCTCGCCAACGCTGCAACTCTGCTCACAAGTGCCGAGCCGTGCGGCCCGGCTGAGCGGGCAGCCAGGCTGACCAGGCCGCGGCTGCAGGCTCCTCGTGGCGTCTCCGACTCGCGTGCAGCGTCACCCTGGCCATCCACCTGAGCTGTTCGGGCGCCTGGCTCGCCGGCAGCCCCGCCACGCACCAGTGGCTGGCGTCCAAGGCTGCGCCGGAGCCCACGGCTGCCCTGCAGCTGCCGGAGCAGCCGCCGCCCCTCCCGCCGGCGCCCACCATGCCGGCCTGGCCGGGCGCGGTCAAAGAGACGCTGAAGGGGCGCGGGCAGGACTGCAAGTGGATCTGCACGCTCAAGGACTGCCTGCTGCGGTGCGAGGGCCTCCCATGGCAGCCCTGCGCCGCCAGCTCACTGCGGGTGCTGAGCCTCTGCTGCCCGGCCGGCAGGTTTGGCGGGCTCGTGGCGCGGCTGGGCTACCTGGCAGGCGAGCAGACGGGGGCCTGGCAGGCGCCGCAGCTGCCTGATTTCGCCACGTACCTCGCCAGCGCACTGCCACGGCTGCCCGCGCCTTCGTCGGCGCCAACGCCGCCGCTCGAGCAGGAGGCTCCCGCCAAGGCCGCGCCCGAGCAGGCTGCCCGCCCACCGCCAGCCGCTCTGCAGCGCCCGACTGAGGCGGCTGCGCCGGAGCGCCCGGCTGCACGCGCGCCGGTGCCCAAGCCAGCCGCGCCCGAGGCAACAGTGCCTGCTCAGCCCGAGCCTGCAGCACCGGTGCAGGCCAAGCCGACGGCAGCAGCGCAGCGCAAGCCGGCCGCCGTGCCTGAGGCACGCACCCAGGCGAGCTGCTCTTCTCTTGCGTATTGCACAAAGCTACAGTTCCACCAGCAAACAGCGTCCGAGCCGCTGCTGCCGCGTTCGCAGGAGGCAGCCGTGGAGGCCCCGCCCGCGCCCATCAAGCTGCCGGTTCCAGAGCCGACGCCAGAAGCGACCGGGCAGGCGCCGATTGGGAAAGAGTCCGCAGATGGGGAGCTGCTGGCAGCGGCCCCCGGCTGGCGCTGGGCGCAGCCTGCGGCGGCGGCAACTGCTGTCGTGGCTGCGGCTGCCGCAGCGTGGGCCTTCGGCAAGTGGGCAATGCAGCCGGAGCCCGAGGAGCTGGAGGGTGCGCACCGTTGCCTCCTTGCTGCCTTCTTGTGCGCTTGAGCAGCGGCTGATGCACCGCGCCGCCGCACTTGCAAGGTGTCCGCGCCGGCAGCATGGAGGCAGCTGCGCCTTTAAGCCCCGCACAGTCAACGTACTCTCGGAGCACGAGCCACCGGCCGACGGCCAGCTTGGCCACGCACGAGGGCACGGGTGCAAGCACCTGGCTGCCGAGCGGCGACACTTCGAGCCGCCTGCCCAAGGAAGCCCTGCCGAGCAGCAGCCTGGCCTTCCGCCGCCTGCGGAGCCGCACGGTCGTGCTGGACGCCAGCGGCGCGCAGGTGCCTTGCCCCAGCCTCCATTGGGAGTGTCAGGAGGAGCAAGCCTGCTAGCAGCCTGTTGAGGCGTTGAGAGCCGGGTGCATGCGGGGGGCCGCAGGTCGCGAAGCTGCCCGCCAGCCCGTGGCACGAGGCCTACAAGACGCCCGCTGCGCCGCGCGCCCGCCGCAGCCGCGCCCCCGCCGCCGCCATGCAGCCGCCTTGCCCCAACAAGCTGTGAATCTCGAGCACCTGCATGAAGTAGGAGGCGACTGAGGCCCCGCACATCACGCCCTGCAACGCAACAAGGCGAGGGCGGCAGAGTGAGCCGCAGCCCAGGGGATGCAGCAGTAACACTGCATTCCTCCGGCCCAAAACCAGCCTGTGTTGCAGCGGCAGGTGTAAAGCAATGTGAATTTGAGAGAAAAGAAAAACGAGCCGGTGCGCTGCATCTGCTGATTTCTGCACGTGTACCTTCTCCAAGACCGACGCCAAAGCGCAGCAGCAGGCTGTGCAACTGTTTGAGGTGCACTGGGGCTCCCCTGGCACAGCATACCGTAGTGTGCAGCACACATGGCCTTCCAGCGCGCAGCCAGAAGGTAACTGTCAGTCCTGCCACCCTCTATCGCCCGGGGCAGACCCCATGGATGGCGCCGGTCCTGCCCACCTGAAGAGGCGGCCGCGAAAGTAAGCATGCATGTCGCCTGCAGCACAGACCACGGCGGTGCCTCTGTGGCCTCCAGCTTGCAGTTCTAGCATTGCACTTTATGAAGCCGGCCACAGCTGCCCCTCCATGTCCTGCAGCGCCGGCTGGGGGAGGCTGAGGCGAGGCCTGGCCATACTGCTAACCAGGCAGACAGGCTGTCGTCCGGTCTTTTCAGGGGAGGATTGGCAGGCATCCTGGAGGTCCGGCCTGACCTTAAGAGCAGCAGCAGAAGCAGCCAGATCCCAAGCTGCACCAGGCGCGCTGCTTTTGCCTCGGGCTCCGCTTGCACAGGCACAGGTCCAGCAGGCCCCGCCCTGGCAGTTTGTGGACCGGCAGCAGGAGGTCCGTCTGGTCCATGCAGGCCGGCAAGGGATGAAACAGCCACTGTTGGCAGCCTGTACTGTAACCACTGCTTGCAGCAGGTGAGCTGGGCAACAGCAGAGGGGCCGTTTGTCCGCGCGCACTTGTCCCCGTGCGTTGTCGCGTTATCATCAGACCGCACCCATAGCGGCATACATGGAGACCAGAGGCGGAGTAGGGGGAACGCACCTGGCTGCGGGTCATCGCCTGCTGAGCGCCAGCGGCAGACCTGCTGAGCCCTCTATCGCCCGCCTGCTCCATGAGCCTCCGCAGCTGCCCCTGCAGCGGTCAAGGGTCTGAGGGTTGGCCGTCAGTCAGTTTGCATGTTGATGCCAATCGTCCCAGCGCGTGCATGTGCAACGAGAGGCGCGGTGTCAGCCGAGCTTGCACCTCTGAGCTCAAGTCTGGCTGAGAGTGTCCTTCCCAAGGCTGCTCTTTTGCTGTGAAGAAGCACTCAAAACGCGCCCCAATCAGCCGCGGTCTCTCCCTTGTTGCTCAATGTTTTCGGTGCCAACTTCCCTGCTTGCCCACCAATGCCGACGTAGGCGGCCGCCATCTTTGAGGATGGCGTTTCGCGGCGAGGTTTTGGCGGGGCCTTGCAGCCGCCTTGACTGCGAGGGCAAACAAGTCAAAACTTGCGAGTGCAGCTGCCCTCTTTCTGCTTTGTCAATGCGAAAGAAACTCCAGGAGCCCATCATGGAAGGCAGGCAACGCCACCCTTGGTGCTGGGCGACTTCGATCCGCCGCTGCTCGGCGCCGGCAAACCGCTGGTGCCCCATCTAAGCCACCTCTTCGTCCTCCTGCAGCAGCCTGATCTCCGAAAGGCAGCGCGGTACCACGAAGGTGGCGGCCCCGCCTTGGCACCGCGCATCCATAACCCATTCGGCACTGAGCGACTGCGCGCTGCATCCGCAGTCCATCACCACGGCAGACCTGGACGTTGCCCTCACGGCCGCTCACATGGAGAACGAGGTGCGCTCGCCCATGCCCTTGCGAAACGCTCCTCACTCATTTCACACCTGCCAACCCGCCGCGGACAGCTGCACCCAACCCGGCTCGTCTGCGCTCTCGTCAGCCCGATCACCACCATGCTCGTTGCTCTTTTACTTTCACAAAACGCTCGCTGCACGCCTGCCTCTCGTTCACGCCCGCTGGCAAAGCCACTGCGCCGGCAGCAGCCGCCCTCACCAGCTGTGGCAGCAGCTGCATGGGGCTGCTGGCTCGCTGAGAGCATTGCACGCCTCATGCTTCCCCCCGCAGCGAGACATGCGGTAATGCCTGCCATAGCACGAGCAGTCAGCTCGCGCTTGCAAATTTGGCAGCCGATGCACTGAATGAGAGCAGTCGCCCGCAGGGCAGCTGGGCCGCCGGCGAGGAGGCGCCGCTGAGCCCAAGCGGCAGCAGCCAGGCGAGCAGCCCAGAGCGCGCTGAGTGCGGCGATGGCGTCCCCAGCCCGGGCACTCTCATCCGCGCGCAGCTGGCTGCTATGCCCTGGCTGCGCGGGCGACCGCCGATGTCGCCACAGCCGTCCTGGCGTTGCCGCGCTTGCCTTCAAAATCACCCTGCAGCACGCCGCCAGCAAGGCACACCACGCTTCCCCTGCCCCACCCACACGACTCTCTGCCCGCCGCCCTTCAGACAAGCGAGAGGGCAGAGATGGGCTTGCAGGCTGCCTGGCTCCCATCTTGAGGACTGCTGCCCTTTGAGATGTGGCAAGAATTCATGTCACTGGCAGAGCTTTTATGCGCGCACACATGCACACACCGCGCTGGCTAGTTTATTTTGGGGGCAAGGTTGCTGTATACAGAGGTCCCATCGCCCAGTTTCACGCCTCTGACAGAGCCACCCGCTCGCAGGAAGCTCCTTACCCACTGGCGCTCCCTGATGCGTAAGCTCGCCGCCTGCCTGCCAGGCGGGCCACCCCACGGGCTCGGGTTTTGGCGGGCTTTTTCGAACGACCTTTCCGGCTGCGAGCCCGGCGGGCAGAGCTGTCCGTCCACCTCTTCTGTTAAACAAATTTCGACAGCGAGCTCAGTTAGCAGCAATGGCCAGCCCCCTGCCGCCCCTGTTCCGGCCGTCGCGGCTGGGGCCGCACGGTGGCGCGCCCGGCACTGCGGCGCCCGGCTTCGCCGCCGGCGCGCCAAATGAGCTGGCGGAGCTCCGCCAGCAGGTGGGATTGTCGCCCTGCACGCGTTGTTAACCTGTGCACGACTGCTCTCAGCACGATGTTAGCAGATTGGCTGCACATCGAGCCCCGATTGCGACCCAACGGCTAGCCACTGGCTGACTGACTACCTTTCCCCGCGCAGGCTGACCACCTGCAAAGGCGGCTGAATAATGAGGCCTCCGAGCGCCAGGTGCGGCCTCAGGCTCTCGCCAGCAACAACAGCACACGAGCCGTGCTCATCGAACCCAGCAGCCCAGTGAAGGCCAGTCGCTTGCTGCTGGGTGCATTGCCTCCTCTCAGAAAGATGGCACTCATCCAAGCAATGCTTACACCGAATTCCGGTCCTCCTCCCCAGCGCTGACACAGACCAGCTGCGAACGCAGGCGCTCGGGGTCAAGGCTGAGGGCCTGCGCGCGGCCCTCAAGAATAACCAGGCGCTGCTGGCGGCCAAGGAGGCCGAGATCCGCAATGAGCGTGAGTCGGCGTGGCTGCCTCCCGGTCCCAGCCCCCACGTCTGGCCGGCAGCGGTGCTGAAAGCTCGTGTGCTGCCTGCAGGGGCCGCCAAGGAGGCCGCGCTCCGGCAGGTTCAGCAGCTGCGCCGCGAGGTGCAGCTGCTGCGGGCGCAGGCGCCGCCCGCGCCTGCAGCGCTGCCGCTGTTCTCCGTGCCGCCGCCAGCGATGTCGCCACTGCCGCCGCATCCTCCGCTGGTTTTCCGCCAGCCGTGGCGCCGCTGTTTGTGCCGCCACTGCCGCCGGTCCGCCGCCCATGGCGCCGCCGCCCTCTGCGCGTTGCACGGCCGTCATGAGTGCTGGCGGCATGTGGGTGCCTAGGCCGCCCTCTGCTGGATGCACCTGTGGCCTGATGGTTCCGGCCCGCCACCCCGCCAAACTGCTTCTGCCGCCTGGTTGTAGGCGCTGCAAGTGCAAGCCGTCATAGCCACCGGTGTCTTGCTGCTCGAGACGCCTCGCAGCCCGCTGCTGACCATGTGAGGCCCCTGCTACCAGCCTTCAGCCTAAAGCCCGTAGCCGCCTTCTGCTTTTGCTTTCAGACGGCCACCCTCCTGCTGGGCTGCTGTCGCCTGTATTGCATGCACGACTCCGGAACTGGCCAGGAACTGCCAGCTTGCGTGTGCCGTTGCAGCTTGCTTTCTCGCAGCCAGCTTGCGTGTGCCATGCTAGCAGCCAGTGCACTGATCTGCAGCGGCGACCTGCAGGGCCAGCTGGGACGCCGACAACAAGGCGCCGCTGAGCCCAAGCGGCAGCAGCCAGGCGAGCAGCCCAGAGCGCGCGGAGTACGACAGCGGCGTCCCCAGCCCGGGCACTCTCATCCGCGCGCAGCTGGCTGCTATGCCCTGGCTGCGCGGGCGACCGCCGATGTCGCCACAGCCGTCCTGGCGCCGCCGTGCTTGCCGTCAACTTCACCCTGCAGCACGCCGCCAGCAAGGCACACCGCCCTCCCCCCGCCCACACGTCCGACCCTCTGCCTGGCGCCCGTCAGACAGGCGAGAGGGCAGAGAGGGGCTTGCAAGCCGTCTGGCTCCCATCCACAGGATTGCTGCTTTGCCTGAGATCTGGCATATCTATAATTCGAACAGCTTTCTCACACGCACGCATGCACGCCCGAATCGCGCTGGCTAGCTTTTCTTGGGGGGCAAGGTTGCTGTATGAAAGGTTCCATCCCCAATTTGGGGCCCCTGACAGGGACACCCGCTCGCAGGAAGCTGCTTACCCGCTGGCGCTCCCTGATGCGGAAGCTCAATCCCTTCCGTCCAGAAGGAGCTCCACTGGATCCGGGGTTTTGGCGGGTTTTTTTTTCGAACGACCTCTCCGGCTGCGAGCCCAGCGGGCAGAGCCGTCAAAAGTAGCCGTGAAGAGCGCTGATAGCACTTCTAAATCAACCAGACATCATGGCCAGCAGCGCCACGCCGCCCCTCGTTCGGCCGTCTCGTCTGGCGCCGCACGAGGCCGCGCCCGGCGCTGTGGCCCCAGCCACGCTGCCAACGCGCCGGACGAGCTGGAGGCCCTGCACAAGAAGGTGGGCTCGCCATCTTACTCTCCGCAGGCCTGCACTCAGCTCGATCTCAGCAGCATGGCCGCACACTGAGCCCCGATCGCAACCGAACGACTGGCTGCTGCCTGACGACTGACCACCTTTCCCCACGCAGGCTGCCTGCCTGGAAATGCGGCTGAACAAAGCGGTCTCTAAGCGCCAGGTGCGGCTTCAGGCTTCCTCCAGCAACAAGTCAGGCACTTGAGCCACCCACATCGAACCCTGCATCCCAATCACGGCCAGGCTTTTGCTGCTGTGTGCAGTGCCCTGGCGCTCATCAAAGCAAAGCTCATGCTGCCCAGCTCTCCCCACCCTGACACCGCAGACTTGCTGCGAATGCAGGCGCTCGAGGTCAAGGCTGAGGGCCTGCACGCGGCCCTCATGAATAACCACGTGCTGCACGCGACCAAAGAGGCCGAGATCCACAGCGAGCGTGAGTCTGCTGCTAGCCGGCCTGCTCCCTTGCCTGCACCCTGCAGTTGTGCTGAAACTGCATGCTGTGCGCAGGGACCGCCAGAGGAGCCACACAGCGGCAAGTCCAGCAGCCGCGCCGTCTGGCATGGATAACGTCTGCCTGGCTCAGCGAGTGCGAGCAGGCGGTGCGTACCCTCTCCTGTGCATCCTGCCCCCCACCTGCCGCATGGAGCCTGGAACCTGGCCGCCAGGCGCATCCGGCTTGCCTTGACCCTGACAGCAAAGCAGGCGCTTGGGGAGTGGCTGACGCATGTCTGGGGAGCGGCGCAGGTGGCGCTCAGCTCGGCCTGATCTGTAGGCGACGTGGTTGGCTTGCTTCCTGGCGGCCTTCAGCAAGCCCTCTCTCGAGTGCTGGCGACCGCATCACTCTGCCCTGCGGTGCCCATTCAGGCGGCGCCAGCGCTGCCCGCACGCAAACGAAGCCTGCCAGCGGCTGTATGCGCGAGGTGGCGCCTGAACCATGCAGAACCCGGCTGTGTCGCCCTCTGTGCTTGCGCGGGGCCAGCCGTAGCTTCGCTGCATGTTGCAGACTCCTGCCCTGTAACGCCTCTCTGTGGCGCATCTGACTTTCCCCTGGGCTTCCTCGGTCAGCCTTGCAGGCTCACTCGGCCACTGGCACCTCGCAAGCCGATGCTTCTCAGCCTGGCCACACCCACGAGCGAGCTGGCTGGAAGATGACTTCAAAACCGTCTCTTCGACATGTCTTGTATCCAGTGCGGAGGATACATGCAGGCGGGGACTGGGTGGCTGATATTGCGAGTCTATGCAGCAAGATGGCAGTGCTAATGTTAGTTGGGCACTGACTGCACACGCGCACGAGGATCTGAGGTCCATATACATTCCATTTATATAGTTCTATGGCCCGGCAATAGGCTAACCTAGCCCGTAGAAAGGAGAATCGAGTCTTAATGGCTGGGATCGACTCGTCGATTGCTGTGCATCGGTGACCCAAAAAACACTAAAATTCTGAAGGACCCCTGTCCCGCGGCTCACATCGTTTGTCACTCCTTACAGCTCCTTACGGCTCTGATGCTTCGATAGCTCGCCGCCTGTCTGCCAGGCGGGCCACCCTACGGGCTCGGGTTTTGGCGGGCTTTTTCGAACGACCTTTCCGGCTGCGAGCCCGGCGGGCAGAGCTGTCCTGTCCACCTCTCGTGTGGAAAGCATCCTTTTGGAGGCTTACGAGTGACGATGGCGAGCCCCCCGCCGCCCCTGTTCCGCCCGTCGCGGCTGGGGCCGCACGGTGGCGCGCCCGGCGCTGCGGCGCCCGGCTTCGCCGCCGGCGCGCCGGATGAGCTGGCGGAGCTCCGCCAGCAGGTGGGATTGTCTCCCTGCACGCGTTGTTAACCTGCGCACGACTGCTCTCAGCACGATGTTAGCAGATTGGCTGCACATCGAGCCCCGATTGCGACCCAACGGCTAGCCACTGGCTGACTGACTACCTTTCCCCGCGCAGGCTGACCACCTGCAAAGGCGGCTGAATAACGAGGCCTCCGAGCGCCAGGTGCGGCCTCAGGCTCTCGCCAGCAACAACAGCACGTGAGCCAGGCTCATCGAACCCAGCAGCCCAGTGAAGGCCAGTCGCTTGCTGCTGGGTGCATCGCCTCCTGTCGGAAAGATGGCACTCATCCAAGCAATGCTTACACCGAATTCCGGTCCTCCTCCCCAGCGCTGACACAGACCAGCTGCGAACGCAGGCGCTCGGGGTCAAGGCTGAGGGCCTGCGCGCGGCCCTCAAGAATAACCAGGCGCTGCTGGCGGCCAAGGAGGCCGAGATCCGCAGCGAGCGTGAGTCGGCGTGGCTGTCTCCCGGTCCCTGCCCCCACTTCTGGCCGGCAGTGGTGCTGAAAGTGTGTGTGCTGTCTGCAGGGGCCGCCAAGGAGGCCGCGCTCCGGCAGATCGAGCAGCTGCGCCGCGAGGTGCAGCTGCTGCGGGCGCAGGCGCCGACCGCGCCTGCGCCTGCGCCTGCCGTTGCTGCGGCCTCCGCTGCTCCGC
>BHFV01000270.1:0-34527 GCA_003568905.1 Trebouxiophyceae sp. KSI-1
GGGGGGGGGGGGGGGGTCGGCGGTGGCGTCGCACCGCTTGCACCTGCTGGCGGTAGGCCTGCTCGGCCAGGCCGGTGTGCACCGAGTACACGTCCATCTGCGTCAGCCCCAGGATGTCGCCCAGCTGGCTGAGCCGCGTGAACTCGTCCTCGTCGCGCATCACCTGGACTGCGGGGCGCGCAGGGGGGTTGCAGGGCGGGTCAGCGACGGAGTGCTTGCTCCCGGCCGGCAGTGAGCACGCTTGCAGCACGCGCGGCGGCAAGGCAGCCTGCGGCGTGCGCTTCCGCGGCTTGCCTGCCCAAGCAGTGAGAGAAGGCTGGCATGCGGCGGCTTTGGTGGCGCACTGGAGGTGCCCATCGGCAGCGAGACGACGTTGCCGGACATGCAGTAGAGCAGGAAGGAGCGATAGATGTCGGTGCGGTCGCGCGCGTCCAGGTCGGCCGCCAGCGTGATCTCCGACTGGCTGTTGCGGCCCTTGCCGCTGCTGCTCGCGCGCTGCAGGCGGGCAGGCGGGCGGCGTCAGGCTTTAAGGGGGGGGGGGGGGCGCGGGCTGCTGGCGGTCGCTTTGCTGCGCCACTCCTGCCGAACGCGCAGTTCGGCGGGCACCAGCTGCCACGGCGCTCGGCCTCTTGAAGGCTGCCCCCCGCCCCAGACGTGCGCATTGACAGAGGGCAAGCAGGGCGCGCCTCCTCCTCCTTCTTGCGGCCGGTCTGCGACTTCTTCAGCGTCTCCGGCAGCTCGCCGTCCGCCTCGTCCTCCGCACCCTTGCCGGCAGCCGCGTCGGCGGCCGCAGGCTCGCTGGCGGCAGCCTCTGTGCCAGCCGCGCTGGCTGTCGCAGCCTCGGCGGCGGCGGGCGCCGGCTCAGCCGCGGCAGGCGGCTTCTCCTCCGCGGCGGCGACCTCGGAGGCCGCGGCGGCGTCGGCCTGCGCGCAACGTGAGGTGCGGCCCTCGGCGCGCCGCGGCCAGCGCCGGCACCGCGCGGGCTGTCCGCAGCGGAACCCACCTGCGTGGCGTCTGCGCGCGGGAACGGCGGCCGCGCCTCCGCCTTGGCGACTTCTGCGGCGGCGGCGGTCTCGGCCGCCTCGGCCTTCTCCGCCTCCTCGCGCGCCTTGATCATGATCTCCGCGAGCTCCTTGGTGGCCGCCTCCTTGCTGGCCTCCTCGCCCGCTGCGATGACCTCCTGCAGCCGGGCGCGCGCGCGCAGCGGGCGGTCGGCCACCGCAGCCGTGGTGGCGCCCAGACGCCCCGCCGGGGGGAGACAGGGGACGGGGCGGGGGGAGGCGCACGTTCAGGTCCTCCAGCAGCGGCGTGACGACCATGTTGGAGAAGAAGACGAGCGCCTTGAGCTCCTTGGCCGCCTCGAGCCGGTTGGCCTTGTTGCGCGAGCGCGAGACGAAGGCGAGGAAGGCCTTGCGCACGGTGGCGCCCAGGATCTCCTTGGCCAGCGCCGGGTCCAGGCGCACGTCGCGCAGCGCCTGCAGCACGGCCTCGCGGTCGCGTGTCGTGAAGCGCTCGTGCCCCGCGTTGAGCGCGTCCTCCACCGCCTGCGGGCAGGGCGGCCGGGCGCCCGGTGAGGAGGGGGCCTGGCGCTGCAGGGTGCGGGTGGCCCGGCTCGGCATGCTGGGCACAGGGCAGGGCGGGAGGGGGCCGCACGGCGGAGTAGATGCGGCCGCACGTCTCGCGGTGCAGCTGCCGCACGTCCGCCTTCTTGATGCACAGCAGGCGGCGCTGCCGGTCCAGCTCGGCCGCATCCTCCTCTGCGCGCGGCCGGCCGCCGGGCGGCGGTCAGCCGGCCGGTGGCAGGCGGGAGGGGCGGCGGGCAGCAGCGTGCACGTCGCGCGTGCCAGGCGTGCGAGCCCAGCAGCGCTTGCACTCCAACGCGCACGCGCCTGACCCGCCCACGGCCAAGCAGGCCGGCGGCGCGGCAAGCACGCGGCCCCTCCCACCGCCGGAGCGGGCGCGCACCCGTCAGCTTGCGCTTCTCCAGCAGCGAGTCCAGCTTCTGGCGGTAGAGCTGGCGGTGCAGCGCCGCCGCCGCGTCCGGGTCAAAGCCGAGGCGGTCGCACAGGCCGGCCAGCACCTCCGCCTTGGAGGCGGCCGCGTCCAGGCGGCCGGAGGTGACCTCCTCGCGCAGCAGCGAGCTGCGGGCACAGCGGTCAGGCGCAGCTGCAACGCGCTGGGACCGAGGAAGCGCCGAGCGCAGGGTGGCCGGCGGCAGCCCGGCTCGCGGGGGAACCGCGGGCGCACCGGTAGACCTTGCTGGTGACCTCGCTCACGATGTCGGCCGCCTCGCGCTTGCCCAGCCCCAGGATCTGCTGCAGCTCGCCCAGCTCCTCCTCCAGGCCCTCGCTCAGCTCCTTCTCCGCGCGCAGCTGCTCCTCGAGGTAGATCCTGCGGGGCGGGCGGGCGGCCGCTCGAGGCCACCCGGGGCAGCCGTCGAGCGCCGGCGCGGCGCATGCGAGCTGCCGATGGGGTGCGCGGGGAGTGCTGCGCAGGCGGGCGCGGCGGCAAGTCTCGCCTGAAGACGTCGCGCAGCTCGCGCGTCTTGTTCTCGGCCTCCAGCTTGCCGCCGTACACCGTCACCTTGCCCAGCCCGCGGGGCACCTCAGGGTCCGCCGCCAGCTCCTCAAGGTCCTTGCTGTAGTCGACGACGGCCGCCACCTCCTGCGCGCGCGTGGCGGGCCGCCGCGCTCGGCGCCTGCGGCGCGAGCGGCGGGGCGGGCGGGTGGGCGGCGGCGGGACGCGCCCGCACGAGGTCCGAGTAGTCGCGCACGCGCGTGCGGCGCTTCATGCACTCGATCGCGCGCTCCAGCCGCGCCTCGACGGCGGCGCGCGCGGCCTCGCGCACGACCTCCTCCGCGACGCCGTCCTCGAGGCGCACGCGCTGCTGGAAGGCGCGCAGCGCGACCAGCGAGGCGCGGTCGGCCTGCGCAGCCGCACGCGGGCCGTCGGTCGTGCGGGGCCGGCCGCGCAGAGCCCGGCTGCGAACGGCAGGAGCGCACCGGCAGCGCCGAGCCCAGGCGGTCCAGGTGGCCCTTGAACAGCGCCTTGGCCTGGTCGCGCTTGGCGACGTACAGCGTCGCGTCGTTGTAGTCGCACACGCGCTTCCAGGGCAGCAGGAAGGCCTCCTGCTGCGCGCCAAACACGAGGCCGGAGACGTAGATCAGCTTGTTCAGCGCCTGCGGGGCGGGCGACGCGCGGCGCGGCTGAGCACGCGGCGGCCGCGCCGGGCGGGGGTCGGCGGTCCCGCTCTCGGCGGCGGCCGGCCGGCACCTTGCGGTACTCCGCCTTGGCGCCCTTGCCGCCCGCCTCGTTCGCCAGGCGCAGGAAGCGGCGGCCGACGTCGATGTGCGCGGCGGCCGCGTCCTCGACGCTCAGCCCGAGCGCCTCCCGGAAGCGCGAGATCCTGTCCGCCTCCTCGCCGCTGCGCAGCCGCAGCCGCGCGCGAGTCAGGGGCGCCCGCCTCTGGAGCACCGGCTGCCGGCGCCGCACCGCCGACGGGCACCGCTGGAGGCCCCCAGGTCGCAGCGCGAGGGGGGAGCGCGCGCGCGCCTGAGCGGCGCGTTGACGGGGATGGCCGACTCGACAAAGGTGTCGTAGACGGCCTTGACCTCGGGCACGAAGCGGGCGGCCAGGTCGAGCCCGTACTTGTCGCCGATCGCCCGCACCTCGTCGCCCGTCAGGCCGCCCAGGTCCTCGTGGCGCGCGAGCGCCTGGTACAGCTCCAGCAGCGCCGCGGACTCGCGCCTGGCGGCCAGCTGCCGCACGCCCAGCGCGGCCAGGCCGGCGCCGAGCAGGCCGCCGGCGACGCGGGCGGCCAGGCGCTGCGCGGCTGCGGCGGGGGCCGGCGGCGGTCGGTCAGAGACGGTTCGGACGACAGAGGCGTTGCGGACGTTCAGCAGGTGAGCCAAACGCGTTGGAGAGGGCAGCACCGGGCGCCTGCGAGCCCAGCAGCTGGCCCAGGAAGCCGCTCGCGCCGACTGCGACTGCGGCCGCCAGCAGCAGCGTCGTCTTGCCGGTGCCGCCCAGGAAGCGCTGCAGGCCGTCCGGCTCCTGCGCGTATCCCTGGAACGGGTTGCGCGCCTGCGTCACCTCGAACGCATCCTGCGCCCCACCCCCGAGAGGCTGTGAGAACACATGTGGATGTTGAACCAGCTGTGAGGTATGCACGAGTGAGGGGGAAAGCCGTCATCGATCATCACGGCACTTTGCTTGCAACGCACGCGTCAGCAGCCCCCTCTTCGGCAGACAGACAGGGGGCGGCCGAGTCGGCATCGGCTGCAGTACTGCAGCCGGCGCACCTCAGAGTCGGAGAACGCGACACTACGCACCACCAGCGCCCTACCAGGCCTGCTGCGGCGCAGTGCTAGTCCGTACGCGCCTCGAGCCGGCAGGCACGCTCGGCGGCAGCCCCTCGCATCCGCTCCATGCTTCGCGAAGGCGCTGCGGCCGCCGCCGAGCAGCGTCGGCGTTGCCAAAGGCAGGCCACAACCCGTGCTCACTCTGCTCGCCACCATTACAAACCACAGATGTGAGTGTCGCGTGCCGAGGCCGGCGGCCCGCCTGTGCTTCCGGGGATAGAGTCGGGTTTCCGCGAAGGGGGAGATCGCCGAGTTGACCAGTGCGTGGAAGCAGCAAGCAGGGAACGATGATGAACGGCACGCTCCCCGGTCACGCGGCGCTGGCCGGGGCTTCGCGCGTTCCTGCGCGCGCCTTCGGGCGATGCATGCGCACAACCGCAACAGGCGCGCTGCGGTCACGGCGACCGGTGCTGGTGCGGGCGGATGGGAGCGATGGGAAGAAGGACGAGAAGAAGGAGAAGAAGACGGAGAAGCTCGTCGAAGGTGTTGCGGAATGCCCAACACGCTCTGCACGCAACTCCCACTGTGTCGATGGCTCTTGAGATGCAGAGTCACCGTGGGGGACATTGCGAGAAGATATGAAGCGAATCCCGCCAGACTCTAGCTGGCTGATGGGGCATGCCGCATCCCACTTTGAACGCGCACGCCCGTCTTCTAGAAGTCAACCAGACAGGGCGCGGGACCGCAGGCCTGAAACGCAGTGGTATGGACGCGGAGACGGCGAAGAAGGTGCTACAGGTGTGGAAGGAGACGGGCGCCGAGTCGCCAGACGGCCTGCGCAAGCTGCTGGTCGGCCGCTCCTTGCGAGCGGCCGGGGTCGTCGGCGTCCAGATCGCCCTTGACGCGGGTGCGGCCCTCCTGCACGACGTGGCTGCCCCTTTGTCTGCAGCTATGACCTGTTGCCGAGACGCAGCCCCCCCCCTGCTGCGGCGCAGGCGCCTCCTGGGGCGCCTTCACGGCAGGCGCATCGCTCGCAGCCGGCCCAGGCTTTTTTGGCAAGATTGCTGTCGAGGTGACCAACCTTCTTCCTTCTTTCCTGGCTCCTTTCTTGTCCACCCTCGAGTAGTTTCGCTTCCTCCGGCCCGCCACCTGACCAGGCCCTCGTCTGGCGGGCCGCAGTACCTCTGTTACTTCCTCGGCCTCTACTTTGCTACCTCTGTCCTACTTGACCTCTTCACGCTCGTGAGTCTCCCCCTGCTTCCCCCCGAGGCACGGCATGTGCAGGCAGGCGGATGCGCCTCACAGCCCAGCCCTGGAGCCGGGCTGCCGCCAGCCGAGGCTGGGCACTGCGTTGCCTGCAGGGCGCGATCGCGTTCTCCGGCTTCCAGTACTCCACAAACAGCGAGGCATTCCTGGGAGCGCTGCGACAGGTGCGATCCCTTCCCTTCTTGCCTGCTGCGGGGCCAGCCACACGGCCGCAGCGGCAGCCTGCAGGAGCAAGCCTGCCAGCTCAAGCCACTGACTGGACGTCTGGCGGGGCCGCAGATCGCGGGCCCCAAGCAGAGTGGCATCAACGTGGTGCAGAAGGCGCAGCAGGCGGTGAACACGGCAAAGGTCGTCTCTGCGCTCAACCGCATCTCCGCCATCCTCAAGGTGAGGCTGCCGGGCACCGCGGGGGCCGGCCGGCGGTCTGCAGCCGCGCGCAAGACCAGCAGTGCGACCGCGGCGGCACCGGCAGCAGCTGCTGGGGGGGCCTGGGTCAGGGCCCCGACCCCCCACCCCACGTGCCCGGCCTGCCGTCCGCAGGAGAAGAGCGGCGACATCCAGTCCTCCCTGGACTACCTCTCCGTCTACCTGCTGCTGCAAAAGGCGGAGGCGGACGGCTTCAAGGCGGCTGATTTCGGCATCAGCGACGAGGAGGCGTCCAAGATCGCGGCCGTCTTTTCCCGCTACGACACCAACGGCGACGGCGTGCTGAGCACCTCGGAGGTCTCCACGCTCTTGTAAGCCTCCCCGGCCCCTGCGTCCCTCCCGAGGATGGGCGGTGTTCTGTAGCCTGGCAGGCAGCCTGCAGGGCTTTCCTGCCTTGCTGCGCGCTTGGCACACGCGTGCGCCCAGCTGCTGACCGTGCTGCTGCTGCGGTGTGCAGCCAGAGGGAGGGCTTCCAGCTGAGCGACGCCGAGGTGCCCTCCGACTCGCTGCTGCTGCCGCGTCTCGCACGTTCCAGCTCGCCTCCCTTTGCCTGTGCATCTGACAGCTGAAATACGGCCGCCATGGCAGGTCGCCGAGGCGGTCAAGCTGGTGGACAAGAACCAGAACGGCCGCATCGAGTTTTCCGAATTTGTCTCCTGGTGGAAGAACGAGGTGCGACCCCGCCTCCGTCCCTCCCCAGCTGCGAGACTCCAGCCCCGCTCGGCTGCAGCAACGGCGCAGTCGCCTGGCTACAGACAGCGGGCGCGGTGCCGCTGCCGTGCAGGTCTCCGAGGAGGCCAAGCAGCAGCTGGAGCGCGCGTCCGCGGGCGGCTCTTAGGGCGGCGGCCGGTGGGCCTGGCCGGCTCTTCTGGCAGCTCAGCCTATGCGCTGGGCTGCGCATGCTGGATCTTGGCATCGCAGCAATCACTTGTGGTCGAATGCTAGAGGGCGCTCTGTTGATTGGAAACGGGCAGCTACTGCGCAGTCGGTGACAGCGCGAGATGGCAGACGGGAAGCAGAAAGGGAGGCCATAGATCGCGCATCACTGAGCAATACTCTCGAGACAACAGCAATCATGCAGCGCATGCACGCCTGCTGCGTCATTGTCCGTCACCAGCGCCGCCCTTCCCCTCGCGTGCGGCGGTTTCTGCGGCCAGCGTTTTTATGAGGGACTGCGGCGCAGTGTACGCCAGCAGCCTGTCGATCAGCTCTGCCGGCGAGTCGCCCTGCTGCAGGATGGCGCGGCCCGCCGGCCGCACAAAGCCCTGCCAGCCGCAGGGTGCAAGAGGCCTCAGGAGGGGGCGGCTGGCGGCAGGGACAGCAGACTGATTGGAGTCCAGACGAGCAGAGGCGGCGCGTGTACGCGACCTCCTCGCTGTGGCAAGCGCAGGAGCAGCCCGCCCCGCATGCGGCCGGCAGGAGCGCGCCCACCTCGGCCACCATGTGGTCCAAAAACGTGAGGAAACGGTCGTAGAATCCGAGGACGTTCAACACGCCTACGGGCTTGGCGTGGAAGCCGAGCTGCTGCCAGGTCACCATCTCCAGGAGCTCCTCGAGCGTGCCAAAGCCGCCGGGGATGGCGATGAAGGCGTCTGCTTCTCTACTCATCATGGCCTGGCGACCAGCACCGGTCGTGGGCAGACAGAAGGAGGCGGGCTAATCGTGGCCATTAAGCTGTGGGTGCTGAAGGCATGCCAGGTTCGCCGAGCGTGCTGGGCAAAGGGAGGGAGGGGTGGCTGGCCCGCAGGTGGCAGGCGTGCCTTGCGTGCGTGAATGTCTGACACGATTCGGACGTCTCCAATCATCTCACCGGACACCTGCGGGGAAACCGTTGGCAGGGAAGTCACTCGTCAGATCGGCTGGGAGTCGGTGTGGCAGTTGAAGAAGAGGCACGCCTCGCGCGGCTGCAGTTCAGCAGGGATGACGCCTATCACAGCCTCAGGGCCGAGCCCAGCGGCCACGGTCCGGGCGATCTCACCCATCAAGCCCACCGTGCCGCCTGCAAAACAAGGAGCAGGTGTGCTTGTTGCAACACATTCCCTGCGGATCAGAGGTGCAACCGAACGACAAGGCGCCAACAACCCTGCAGCAAAAGAGGCATGCGGCGGTATGGTTGCAGGCTGCCCTGTCAAGCGCTGCGTCAGAAGGCGTTGATGGCGCACCTCCATACACGAGCTTGATTCCCCGCCGAACCAGCTCGTTCCCCAGGTCTCGCGCGACCTGTATGTACTCTGGCCGAGTGCCAGAGCTCGCGCCACAGTAGACCGCAATACTTCGAAAGCGTTGCTGCTGCGTTCCGTTTGCTTGCATGGCAGCCATGCCGATGCAGATTCGTTCGCGCTGTTGCGGATACTGGCAGCAGAGCCGGGCGAAGCAATGGCCAGCCGACAAGCTGGCAACGAGGGAATCGAAAGGAATGTGGGAAGCGCGTCGGTCTTCTCCTTCGTTCGTCAATCCCTTCTTGACGAGCACTTTTTCCTCGTGCACCGTGCCACAGTTCGCTTTTCCTGTCCCAGATTACAGATAGCTGGCCGTCGCCTCACGTCGGAACCGCTCAGCTCCTCTCCGGGCAGCCGCCTGCGCGGCGCATGGCGCTGCGGCTGCTTGCGCGGCACAGACAGCGGGGCGGCGGTTCGGTCTTCGCGGCGCTGAGCAGCCGACAGCGGGCATTTGCCAAGCCAGCGACGGGCAAGGAGGACAAGGAGCAGGACAACAAAGTGCAGCAGCTGCTGAAGGTATGGTTCTGCTTCTGCTTGTGCACGAGCGGACCAACAGAGCTAATGTTTTGCCCCTAAAGTTCCCTTGCCTCAGCTCAGAAGCAGCTCACGACCAAGGTCTTGACAGACCGTGACTGGTTTCTGTCGTAGCTGTTGGAGCCGGCTGAGGCGGTGGACTTTGAGCTGAGCCCGGAGGACCAGGCAGAGTGGGCGCGGAGGGCCAAGGAGTACAACCGGCAGAGCCTGCGGGCGCATCGCGAGTGGCAGCAGGTGGCGTCCTCCACTGCTCCCAGCAACGTCGAAAAGCCCCGCCCCCCAGAGCATGGTCTCATGGTCACGGGCGGTGCCACCGCAGGGCCTCTCCACGCGCCTGAAGCTGAAGAAGGCGGCACTCGCGGCGCTGCCAGAGGAGCTGCGGATTGCGGCGATGCAGCCACCGACAGAGCCGGTGCCGCTGGACCGCCAGATGTTCACCGACACGCCGCCGCTGCCAAAGGAGGCACTGGCAAACCGCGATGCAGCCAAAGACCAGGGCCAGCGGCGCATCGGTACCAAGCACGGCAAGGCAGCTTGAGAGGCGGGTCGGTCCTTTTATTGTAATCGGTTTTCGTTGCGTGGACGATGACGGCAACGACCGGTACCTTCTGCTTGCAAGAATGAACGCTCAGCATGCAATTCGTCCACCTTGTCGCCTGGCTCTCGCCTTCCATTCTCGCAGCTTGCGCCGATGCTTCGCGAGTAGAGATCCGCATGTGAAGCAGCGGCACCGCGATGGGCGACCGCGCTCAAACCAGCGCCTCGCGCGATGATACATGCTTGCTACAGAGAGTGGTCCATCCAACCATATGTTTCACTCTCGAGCCCAAACGGCTATTGTTGCTGAAATACGGAAAGCGCGTCCCTGTTTTATTTCGCGCGGCGTACTATTCCTGCAGTCGCCATTGCAACGCACACACCATTCACACTCCTCTCTTCCTCTCCTGGCGCTGTACACTAGCCCCCTTAATAGCGCCCAGCGCCCAACCGCCGCCGCGTCCGATGCCGTTAGCGGGTCCGCGGGCCCCCGCTGCGAGAGTTTGAGCAGCTGTATCGTCTGCTGAGAACTTGAGAGGTATGCTTCCGGCTCACCTATCGTCTCGTTCGGCCGGACTCGCGGGGGCTGTTTTTTCAGGGGGAGTGCGTTTTCCTCGTCTTCAATACGCGCTCGTCCGACGCTGTGCCTCTGCGGGATCGCGGCCAGCGCCAGACAATGAGGATGTCAGAAGCATATGGCTGAGCTGTCTTGCCTTCCTGTCGCGGCGCGCGTGGACGCCTTGCGACATCAAGTTCAACAACAATCGCTCGCAGGGTGGGCGTGCACGATGGCTGGCGAGGACCCGCCTTCGCCCATGTGGCGGAAGCCGGCGCGGCTGGCATCCACGCAGGCGCTGCGGTGCACGGCCAGCCTCGTACTCGGCCTCATCTTCGTGCACCTGCTGCTCACTCACAGAGACGTTGCGCGGAAGGCGAGCATAGCCCCGCTGAGCGACGACACCATTCTTCCGGACGAGAAGCAAAGGCCGGCGGTGGTTCAGGTGCTGCTGCTGCCTTCCCCGAGTCGTGATGTGGAGGACAGTGCGGGCAGCAGTAGAGAGGTTGCGCTGATCGCACTGCAGGTGGAGGTCCTGGACAGCTGCCCAGAGGACATGCCTTTAGTGGAGGAACAGAGGGGCATCCTACCTCCAGAGGAGCTCAAGGCGCTGAAAACCCGCATTTTCAACTCCTCCTGGCTAGCGCCCCTGGGGCGACGAGCAGGCAGAGCCCCACCCTCCTTCTTGTGGCTGTTAAGAACCAGCAGTTTTGCAAGTTTTACGAAGTGCGCGCAACTGCGACAATCTCACGCTCCCTGCAAGTGCTGCAGGCCGGCTGGGCGCCAAGGGCGTGACCGTAACACTGAACGTGGCGGGTATTGAAGAGCTGCAGCGTGATGCCAGCCTTGCTGACCTCGCGACCTTCTTTGCTCGCGAGCGCATGGACACCGCCAACGCCTGGCAGCTGTCACTTGTTGCACTTGAGTCGTGCGCGGGCTTCCAGGCCGACCAGGTGCCCTTTCCCTGCTCGCCTGCCTGGCGGCACCAAGACCTGCGGGTGCGGCAATCGTGCTTGCGTGGCCCCCTTTCCCTTGTCTGAGCTGCCAGTGCTCCTGCAGGGCGTGTGGCACGTGCAACAACAGCCGCAGCTGGCAGCCGCCGCCGGCCGCGATTTTGAGGCGGCAGGCGGCGTGAGTGCACGCATCCTACCGTACAGCGCAACCATCTTTTACGCGCACGTGCCAGCAGACCTGCAGGGCGGCGCTCTCTGGATCTGGCAGGAGAACGACACCACTACCACTGCCGCCCCAGCTGCAATAGTGCATCTCCAGCCTTCCCTGGGCCTGCTGCGGCTGCCACTTGGCAGAATGGCCATGCTGACAGCGACCGCCCCCAAACCGCAGGTGGCGCCGCGGGAGAACACACAGCTGACGCTGCGCGGTGACGCTGCCAGCGGAACGAGCGGGCAGAATGCGTCTGAAAGCGCGCCGGTCGTGAGCCTGGCGTTGCTGCAGTACAAGGTGCCAACCACGCTGTACGCCCAGACAATAGACTTCCGCGTCGAGACCTTCCGCACCGAGTACCGAGCCAAGCGGCCAGACCCTGCCGCGTATCAGCCTTTCACCGAGGAGCAGGCCGCTGCTGCTTCCGCGCTGGTGGCCAAGCAGCTGCTGGCGCGCTCGCGGCAACTGCTAGGACCAAGGGAACCAAGGTGAGGTCCATCCACACGCCACCCACGTTAGACACACTGCGGCAGGCACAGAACCTCAGCGCGACTTCACTGCACTGCTGCAGGAGGCGTGGTGGAAAGGCCTCCTTGGGCTTTTGAGGCCAACCTGTAGTAGCTTGCTTCACCGGCCCTGCCACTCCCTCCTCATGCCGTCTAGTGGGCCCTGCGCTCTGGAGTCTATGCTGCGGAGGGCGCTCTCCAAGCCATCTCCCGACTCTGGGCACCCCGCCGCCAGCCTGCTGGCTGTGCTGGATGTCCCCCCGTTTCCCTGCTCCAAACCCCAGTCCCTGGTATTGGTCCTCCTCCGGCACCTCTACTGGGAACCAATGCCGGAGCATGCCATTGCCTCACAGCGTCGACAACAACAGCCGAGGACCCGCTGGGTTGCAGTCTTTATGTCCCTTTTCTGTTCCTATTGCCTTTCCCTTCCCACTTGGTGGCGGAGAGCAGGGGAAGGGGTGGCAGCCGCGATTTCTGGCCCACTGCTGCCAGGTATCATGTCTGTCCCTTGACTGTTATTTTTCGTGGGGTCTTGTCCCAGCGTCCCCTCGTGAACAAGCGGCCAGCCAGGCCGACCAGGCAGTGCAGCTGCACTGCAGCGTGGCACTGCTGCCCCGGCCTGGCCTGCGCTGTTGCCCAGTTTGATGCGCATCTTTCTGTTTGGAACACTGTTTAGCATGCCGTTCAATGCTGTGCGTCCGACTGCCTGTGGCCAGCGCCCTGCTCCTCCGCCTTGCAGCGGACCGATGTCGGTACATTGCCAGGCCCCGAGAGCTGCCCGCAGCAGAGCCTTGCCTGCTTGCTTTTCCCCCGCCTCAGTGGCACCCCCAACCATTTGCTGCAGTCGCCTTGGTGGAGCAAAAGCAAGCCTGGCAGCAGTGGGCGGACAGCCTGTGCTGTTCAGCTGCACCCTGATATTCGATGAGCTAGGCCCAGTACCTAGATTTGCGGCCCCGATTGGGTTGCAGAGTGAACATGCAGCAGCATCCAGCCCCGGCCAGCCCATTTGGTGCTGCCGCAGCGGATGTTGGCTACATCCTAGTGGGAGTGACCAGAGTGTTCCTTTGCGTCCCCCGAGCGTTGGCTGTCTCCTGGTTGCCCCCATGTTCGACAGAGCTATGTAAGCCCGCAAGCCCGACGAGGAGGGCCTTGCAAATCAAGCCCAATGCTGAGTCTGGCACCGTTGCATGGCACTCTGTCTTCTGCGCAGTGTGGTAAGGAGCCAGCTTACACCTCCTGCAGACACAGACCTGACGAACCCAGACACCGAGCAGTACAGGACTGGGCTGCGAAAAGGAGCAAGCAACAGTATTGCAGCGTTGGGTCACCTTGCACCAAGCACAAGGTGCCGGGAGCATGCCCTTCCGGCAGCACTGGAACGCAGTAAGTCCTTAAGAGCGTGATGACTAGCAAGTCTCCGCTGTGTAGCTGATCAGCAGCCCGTGCGTGGGCGACCTCAGACAGTGCTGCACCTCAGCGCAGCCATGATGGGCGGGTATGAGGCGAAAACTCGGCGCTGCAGCAGCACACGAGTGTGGCAGTCCAGAGCTCACACCTTGGACAGATCACGCCCCCAAACCTTGGCTCTCACCTGCAAGCACAAGAGCACTCAGAGGCTCAGCCTGCGAGGCGCGCGCGCTTTGACAACACTCTGCTTGGCGGCGGAGCGAGGGGGCCAGGCGGGGTGCGCACCCAGTCGGAGGAGACGGAGACCATGTTGCGCAGGCTGATCTGCGAGTAGGTCTCAAAGCCCTTCCACAGCAGACCTGCATGGGCGACACATCAAGCCTCGCTCCGCACAAGCCGCGCGTCCTGCCCGTTTGCAGCGGGGGCTACCTATGCGAGACTGTGCGCGTGCTTGGCTCCCATTCGCTTGCAGGCAAGCTCGGGTCCTCACGCTGTAGGAAGGCAGGCCTCTCGTGTAGGACGGCAGGCAGGCAGGCAGGCAGGGAGAGGCGCAGGTCAGTCGGGCGTGCAGCATGCCAGCCGGCGCGGGAGCTGGGGGAGAGGGCGGGCGAGGCACCCGCGCCGCGGCCGGTCAGAGGCCCCAGCTGCGGCGTGTCGAGCACCGCCTTGTCGCTGCCAACGTACGCCAGGCTGCCCTTGTGGCTGTACTCGAACGGCTTGGCGCCGGCCGGGAGCGGGCCGCCTGGCAGCGCCTTGCCCTCGCCCAGCAGCTTGGCGAGGTAGTCGCCCTGCTGCTTGGCGACCTGCAGGCGTGGCGGTGGCATGGTTGGAGGGGGAGGGGGGGGGGCTGCTGGCGGCCTGCAGCCCGGAGCAGCGGCGAGAGCGGGGGCTGCGCCTGAGCGGTCGCCGGCAGCGCGCGCAGCCCCTTGTCGATCGCGGCCAGCAGCTCCGCAAAGGCGGCCTTGTCCATGCGCGTGGCCGGGTCCAGCTCCGCCAGCGGGGTGAGCGGCCCCTTTCCGCCGCCCGGCCGGATGCCGACGCGCTCGACCGTCGTCCGCACCAGGCCGCCCCACCGGCTGGGGCCGTACTTGCTGCGGCAGCGGGTGGGCCAGGCGCATCAGCACGCGGAGCAGGAGCAGCGGGAGCGGGGGCCTGGGGGGCGCAGGCGCGCCGCGGCGCTGGCTGACAGCTGTGCGGGGGCCGAGCATGCGGGGCCGAACGCTTCCTCACCCCTCGAGGAAGCGGGAGTGCTCGGCCAGGTGCGGGAACTCGGCGGCCGCCGCCCGCATGAGTGCGCGCAGCTCGTCCATGTCCAGCTGGCCATCCCCGTTGGTGTCCGCGCGCTCAAACAGCTCGCCCACGCGCTCCTGCGCGCGCGGCTGCGGGCCCAGCCGCGGCACGCAGTCAGTCAGGCGCAGGGGGACAAGAGGCGGTGCCAGCACCGGGCGCGGACAGACGCCGGCCGAGAAAGCACAGGAGCCAAATGTCTGGCTGGGCTTGCAGTTGCGGCGCGTCGTCGGCGCCAGAGCAGCGACTGAGGCCGGGCGGCTGGCTGGTGCACACAACGCAAGCGTGGGTGCCGGCCGCAGCCGGCGGCGCCCTGCGCGGGCGGGCGGCCTCGCCTGCTCGATGGTGGCCGCGTCGCCAAAGGCGTAGATCGAGCCGTCCGAGCCCTTGACGCGCAGGAAGCCGTCCGTGACGATGGAGCGGAAGTGGGTCTGGCTGCCCTCCGGCAGCTTTGCCTGCGGGAGGGACGGCAGGCGGTCAGGCCCGCACCAGCCCGCTACTTGCCAGGGTCTTGCCGGCTCACTTGGCATGAGGCGCGGAGCGCAGTACCAGACAGTGCGGAGCAGTTGCAGGATCAGACACAGCCGGCAGTCACTGTTCCCCTCTGGGTGGCTGAACGGCCAGCAGGTGGGCCGGGCGCGAGCGAGACAGCGCACAGCACAGTGCCGCGACATGCGGCCCAGGCCTGGCAGGGCCGGGCAATGTGCGGGGCACTGCAGTCCGTGCGGGAGGCAGCACGCGAGGTGGCAACAAAAAAGCGAGCCGGCCGCGCCTGCAGCTGGCGGACGAGCGGGTGCATGGCCACGCCCGTGGACCAGACGCAGGCGCCGAACGGGATCGTGGACAGGCGGCCGGCGGTGTCGACCACCACCTCGTTCTTGCGCACCGCCGACACCTTGGAGTTGAGCACCAGCTCGATGCCGCTCCTGCCCGGGGGGGGGGGGGGGGGGGGGGGGGGGGGGGGGGGGGGGGGGCGTGAGCCTCATGGCCATGCCTGCCAAGGCGCAGCTGTTGCAGGCACGCCCAGCATGGCCCAGTGCTGCGGGTCGAGCAGCGGCTGCAGTCTGCCTGCCGGGGCTGCGTGGTCTTTGCAGCAGCGCCGCCCTACTCCCTGCCGCAGCGGCGCCAAGGGACCCAGCAGGTAGACACAGCGCGTGCGGCGCCAGACCCTGCTGAAGGCTCGCGCACAAGTGGACGTGCTCTGCGCGGGCCCAGGCGCGGGCGGCACCGCTCAAACTCCTTGCGCGTGAAGTCGGAGATGGCGCGGTCGTACGTGCCGAGCACGTGGTCCTGCAGCTCGACCAGCTTGATGCTCACGGCCGACATGAGCTGCGGGTACACCTTGCGCAGGTCCTCGTTGATCATGTCGTGCAGCTCCGCCGCGACCTCCACGCCCGTGGGGCCGCCGCCGACGATGACGAACGTCAGCAGCTGCCGCCGCTCCTGCGGGCGCGGAGCACGGTCGAGGCGGGGTGAGTGCACCCCCGTGTTCATGGCTCTGCTGCTCCCTGTGGTCTGCATGTCGCGCATCGGGTGCAGCGCTCGTCCCACGGTCCAGGGCAGGGCACAGGCTTGTCGCTTGTTGCGCATGCAGGCCATGCACATGACACCCCCCTGCACCAAGCAGGCGGCGGCCGCGCCTCCTCTGGCACGCCCGGCAGCGCCGCACGCTCAAAGCTCTCGGCGATCTGCCGCCGCAGCCGGTTCGCGTCCTCGATGCTCTTGAAGAAGAGGCAGTGGTCTGCATGGGAAGGGTGTAGCACCGTCAGATGGTGCAGACAAGCCCTGCTGGCCAGCCAGCCAGAGAGCTGCCCACTGTTCAAGCGGAAAGCTTGGCGCGAGCCCCGCTGGCGGCAGCCGCGGCCGAGGAGAGGCTTGCCTTTCACACCCTGGATGCCAAACGTGTTGTTGACAGATCCGACGCCTGCACGCGGCAGCAGCCATGGGAGCTGAGCCTGCAGCGCCGGTTGCCGTGCACACGTGTCTGTCTCCGCAGTTTGCGGAATGGCTGCCGGGGTCGGCCTTGAAAGCTAGGCGGGGTGTGCGAGCAAGGAGCTTGGCTGCCTGGAGTCAGATACTCGGTCCGCAGGCGCTGCAGCAGGTGCGTGCCCCGTCGACGGGCGGAGAGGTGCGGACCCAGGATGAGGATGTCGTACTCCAGCTGGAAGCAGGCCTCGCTCATGCCCACGTCGTCCGGGAAGCAGGCCACGAGCGTCTTGGCTGTCGGGTCGATGTCCTGCACCACCGCCTCGTAGTAGGCGCCCTGCAGGTCCACAGCAGGCAGGCTGTGAGCAGCGACCGAGCGCATCGCGGTTCCTCCGAGTTCCTCCTGCTGGCTATGCCATCGGGACATGCAGGCACCATCAGGCGCCGGATCAGCTGCACGCTGCAGCAGTGCTGCCGGGACAGGGAGGCACAGGCAGGCGAAGTGCACAGTGGACCCAAGGAGCTGCCATGCTAGCAGGTCTGTGCTTGCGGATCGCAACTTGTGGCCTCCTCTGTGGGATCAAGCCACAGTGAGCTGTAACCAGCAGCCAAGCAGAGACGCGCCTTCTTGCCCAGCATCTTGCGAACGGGCTCCACGATTGAGCGCTCCTCGACAGTGCCAGTTGCAGCCGCTGGCAGCAGCGGGCTGCGGGCCAGCAAGAGCGGCATTGAGCGCCTTCTGTTTTCTAGTCGGATTTGAAGAATGGGGCACACGTGGGGAGCTTGGCTTGCGGTAAAGAGTCTGGACCTGTAGAGGAAGTAGTTACGCGGGGACACGATGGTGAGGTCGATGTAGTCGCTGAACACGTCGCATGGCGCGTGAGCCAACGGCAACCCCTACTTGAGAGCAGCACATGACCTGCATTGGATAGCCAGCAGCGCACCTGGCGTTGCGCTTGAGCGATTTGAGGAAGCTGATGGAGGACCACCCAGTGCCCAGCACGACCACCCTCGGCCTGCCGGTCGGTCGGTTGGCCAAAAGGGTGCCAGCGCTGGGAGCCACCTCCTCCTGCTACAAGGCAGCGGGAGGCGGTCAAATGAGGACGTCTCAAGCTCGGCACTGCCCTAGCTAGCTTGTTATGTAGTGGCCCAACGCGCCGTGATGCGCGCGCACGGGCCATTACTGGGCGATGCGCCAGCGAGAGACGATGCCAGCGAGAGAGGGCTTCATTCTGGTGCAAAGGAGGCGAGAACGCACCTTCGGTTGTGGGTCCATCAGCGTTGCGGTCACCCGCAGCGCACGCTCGGCAGTGCGGCCCCGCTTGCCTGGAGCGGCATACGCATGCAGCTGCCGTGCACCTGGACAATGCCTGGCAAACGGACAGCCCGCCGCGGCCTGCGGCGGCTTGGACCCGGTCTGCGGCACCCGCATGTCCTTTCCTCTGAGGACTTCCCCTGCCAAACACGTCCAGCTGCGCCGCAACAATGCCAAATGCACAGGCGTAATTTGGTAGTGGAATCCGAGTTTGCCGAGCAGATGCAGAGGCAGTCGCCCTAGAAGGGGGTCAAGGAAATGGTGTCAATATGGATGGGCAGCGAATGCGATTACAGCAGCATGGGCACAACCCTCATGTGATGCACGTCTCGCAGCTTTGGCAGTTGAAAATGCCAGCTGAGGGTGGAGTGGTCACAGCGAGCGCGCTTCAGTGCAGGCACACAGTACAAACCACACGAGCAAAGGAAAGGTGGTGGGAATTTCAGAGCGTATCAAAACAGCTGCGGAATGAAGGGTGCCGAAACCGATACGTGAAAGGCGAGGCGGGGCGCTGGCTCTGCCTCAGCCTATCTTGGTCCAGGGCGACACGCCACCGACAAAACGAGGGGCGGCCGCTTTCCAAAAAAACCAAGCGCACGATTCAATTCAGTTTGGCGGAAGGAGGCGGTGAGGAGTTGCCCAGAGTGTGAATATTAAAAGGCGGGAGGCATTCAGGTATGCCTCCAAGCCCGCGCAAGGATACAACTCGAAGCCCGACTTGTCGAGGCTTGTAGCCCTGGGGGCCAGGCTGCCAGTTCTGAACGAAGGGAGCTAGAATCAGCGGCACGCAAGCAAAACTACTTGTGAATGGGGGTGGGGGCGGGGGCTTGACCCCAAACAACCCCAAGGAGTTGCTGCGCGCGAGCCACGCAGCGGGGCGACTGCCGGAGCGTCAGCCGGCCCGCGGCAGCGGCGGCGGCGGTGGCGGCACCAGCTTGGCCAGCATCAGCAGGTGGACACGCAGCGGGTGGGGCGCGGCAGCCAGGTGCATGGCCGCCGTCTGCATCGGCTGCAGGACGGATATGGAGACGGTGCAGTTGAAGCGGAAGACGGCGCGCGCCTGCGCCTCCAGGTTGGCCTTGAGCTCCGCCGCTGCGGGCGGCGGCCGCGTCTCGGCTCCCGCTCTGAGGGCCGTGCGGGCGCGGGCAGTCCCGGGCAGGCGCGCACCGACGCGGACGAGCTCCAGGTAGCGCGGCCCGCGGCTGTGGCGGTCGACGGCGGCCGCGAGCGCGGCGGCCAGCGCGTCCTGCAGCCGCACCTCCTCCGGCTTGAGCCTCGCCATCTGCGCGCAGCAGTCGCGCCACAGCGCCCACGTCTCGGCCAGCTGCTCCGGCGTGAAGCGCGCCGCCTCCTGCGCCGCGGCGCGTGCTGGCTTCAGCGCAGCCCAGGGACAGGCGCGCTGCAGCCGGTGCATGCGCAAGCCGGCTTGGGGGCGCACCACGACGGCCGCCAGCGTCTCCATGGGGATGGCGGCGGGCTGCTGGCGCGAGAAGAGGTTCATCATCTGCGGCTGCCCGACGACGTGCGCGATGCGGATGAGCGACGACTCCTTGAGCAGCCGCGCGAGCGAGCGCTGCGCCGCAAACGCCTCGCCCAGCGGCGCGCCTGTCGCCTGCGGGCGGCCGCCCGTCAGTCGCCGCCCCGGCCTGCCCGCTGCCGACCACTGGGCCTCCAGGCTTGCAGGCGGCCCCCAGTGCCGGACCTGGGGCATCGCAGCCTGGCAGGCGTCCATGTACTCCTGGTAGAGCGTGCCAAGGTCGCGCTGGCTCAGGCACGCGATCTGGTGCAGTGACACGGCCCTGTCCCCGCGCACCGCCAGCCGCTGGAACGTTGTCGCCTCCCTGCCCTGCATGAAGGCCAGGCACACCTGGCGGCTGGACATCGCTTCGGTCGCCTGGTTCCAGGCCGCGTGCGGCCGCAGCTCTGCCAGCGCAAGGCCCTGCATGCCAGCAAAGCACGCCATGTCGGCAGCCGTCGCTGCAGTGGCGTGGGGCGCCGCAAAGCGCTGGTGATAAGCAGCGTGCCGTCAAATCATGGCCAGCTGCGCCTCAGCTCGCCAGGGGGCGCTGCAGCTCACAGGCGTGCTGAAACATGCTCTGGAGAAGGGCATGCTGATGAAGCGCCTCGACTCGGGCGCAAACGCACAGCTCGAGGGAAGGCAATGGCAAGAGCAGCTCACAAAGCCGGCGGCCGCGCGCTGCCGAAAGGGCGGAGCTCCCCAGCGAGCCACGTTCAGGTCGTCGACGATCTGGCTGATGGCCGGCAGCATTTCGGCTGCCGGGTCACGCATGCGTGCGACCGCGCAGTCGAGCTGCGTCAGCAGCTGTGCCACTCGCTGCTCACGTGCCTGCGGGCGTGGCCGCCGGTCAGCATGACTGCTTCAAGCAACGAGGCTTGGGCGGGGCGCCCGGAGGCTGGCTTGCATGGCGCCAGGGCAGGGCATGCGGCAGCCAGCGTCTGCACAGGCCGAGCTGCTTGCCAGCATGCGGCTGGGAGGGCAGGTGCTTTGGAAGGGCCGCACCTCCACCAGGCACAGCTGCAGCGCGATCTGCTGCAGTTCGCCCTCCAGCTCCCGAGCAGCCGCTGCGCGCCGCTTCTGCTCTATGCGCAGCAAGCGCGACAGCGCCGCCGTGGTTGGGGTGCCGCTTCTGGCTGGCCGGCGGCGCAGGCCCAGGCTCTGCGCACCAAGAGCTTTGTCTAGGTGCAGGTAGTCAAGCGTGGGTTACAAGCAGGAGTGGCGGAAGGGGAGCCGCACCAGCAGCCCGATGCTGGCGCTGCGCGCCTCTTGCCCCTTGTGATTGGCGGAGTCTGGCCCTTCCGAACCAGCTGGGCGAGGATGCCCCCGCGCATCAGCCTCGCTGACCGTGGGCAGCTCCAGCTGATCTGCTGGCGCCTGCGGGCGCCGTGTTTCTGTGTGACCTCCCTCATTCACAGAGAAATCAATGCGGCTATCACCAGACGTCTTGGGGGCTGGCCTGTGGCACTGGCAGGAGCTCCAGCTCGCTGATGTCCAGAGCTGCTGCTTCCTCCGGTGCGGGCAGCGACACAGCAGGCAGGGGTAGATGCTCCTGTTGCGCCATCCCTGGGCTCAAGGGACCGGCTGGCGCACAAGGCAAATCATGCGTTGCGCCCCGCTTGGCAATAAGGTGCTGCCGAACCTGGCTTCCTGTTGGCACCTGGACGTCCGCTTGCTTTTGCATTTGATGCTGGCGGACATCACTGGCCGACATGCCCAAGAGAAAAGTTTACCTGCCCAGATTGTGCGCCAAGCTGCGCCCTGGCAGCTGAGCGCCCTAGCCAGGAGTCGTCCTCTGGGGCAGGCGCGTCCCGAAACACCAGCTGCCCTTGCACGGCCAGCTGCCAACGAGGCAGCCCTGTGCCGCTGGGCACATCTTCGAACCACTGCGCCCCGGTCGAGGCCGGCAGCCCGATGTTGCCCGGGCCAGCGTCCCTGGCACTGGCAGCAATTCCAGCGCCATCTTGCCGCTGCCGCCACCTGGAAGGCCATTGCAGCACGTTATGTCGGAGATGTGCTCGATGCCCTTGAATCTGTGCGCAAAGCAGCAGGCGATGGTCCCGCCGCGTGCTCATCGGATTATTATTTTCGCCGAGAGGGGAGGGTCGCCTGCTAGCTTGCGGAAACGGGAGCTCGATGGACGGGTCTGCTGGAGGCGTCGCAGTCGACAAAGGGTTTGCAGCGGCACCCTGCTCAGCCGGCGGCAAGTCGCGCTCCTGCGATGCAGCCATGCAACTCTGAAGCGCGGCCATCGGCTGCTTGCATGAGTCGGTCTAGCGCTGACAGTATGTTGGACAACCAGCATGGCCGGCGACCAGTCAGGTAGGGGGAGCGCCGCGAGACGACCGCGTGAACGCAAGCTTGCATCAGGCGAAGCTGGAGCTTGCCTCGTCATCAAAGAGTTGGTAGCTGCCGATGTTCGGTATGCCCTCGCACTGCGCGTCGCCCAGCTCGAGAGTCGGCAGCTCCGGGTTTGGCGGAGACGGTAGCTGCTGCTGCCCCTCCGTGCCCGCACGAGGCGGCCGCAGCAGGCGCTGCGAGGCGCGCCGCCGCTCATGGTTGCCCATGGCGGCCGAGATTTGGCCGCCAATTGCATGTGTGTTGCGTGTGCCGGTGGCAATGTATGCCAGTCTGTGGCCAGGGCCATGGCTGAATGCCACCCACCAGCCCTGGAGTTTGATGCTTGCTTGCTCCGCCTGCAGCAGAGGCAGGCTGCGGACAGCAGACAAACAAGGCATGTCCCAGCCGAAGGCTGCCGCGACTCACGAGGAGACTCGATCATCCAAGGCTTACATGGACACCTGGTTGCAGCTGTGGCTACAGCTGCATGACAAGATGGAAGCGAGCAAAAAGTGTGCATGAAGGGTCTCCAGGTGATGACAACTCCGGGTTGTGTTGTCAAGTCACCCTCCCGCCTCTCCCGCGTCCGCCGCGGCATCAGGCCATGCCACAGACCTACTGCTGCCGGCCGGTGGCCTTGGCAACCTCGGCCGCAAAGTCGTCCTCCTTCTTGGCCAAGCCCTCGCCCAGGTTGTAGCGAGTGAAGCGGCGGACGGAGATGTTCTCGCCCAGCGCCGCGATCGTCTCCTTGACGTGCTGGCTCACGCTCTTCTTGGGGTCCTTGATGAACGGCTGCTCCAGCAGAGCGCGCTCGCCCGCGATCTTGTTCACCCGGCCCTCCACTATCTTCTCCCTGCGAGCCCCGCCGCGGCAGCCGAGCTGAGCGCTTGCACCTCGCAGGGCTGCGGCCGTGCGCGGCGGCGGCGGTGCGTCATGGGCACGCACCTGATGTTCTCCGGCTTGCTCTTGATGTCGTCCATGTCCATGGCGATGCGCCGCTCGCGCTCCAGCTCCGCGGCCGGGAACTCCTCCTTGGCGATGCAGACGACCTGCGGGTTGGACGCGATCTGCATGGCCAGGTCGGCCGCCAGCGTCTGGAAGACGTCGCCGCGCGCGACAAAGTCGGTCTCGCAGTTGACCTCCACCATCACGCCGAGCCTGCAGGACGCCCTCACATTGCTCAGCGCGCGCACACGCAAGAGCGCTCCCGTGCCCGACGGCGGGCGCCGCCGACCTGCCGCCGTGGATGTAGGAGGCGACGACGCCCTCCGAGGCGACGCGCCCAGCCTTCTTGTCGGCCGAGGCCAGCCCCTTCTTGCGCAGGTAGTCGGCCGCTTTCTGCATGTCGCCGTCGCACGCGGCGAGCGCGCGCTTGCAGTCCATCATGCCCGCCCCGCTCGCCTGCCGCAGCTCCTTCACCACCTTGGCAGACACCTGCGCGCGCGGGCGGATGGGCGGGCGCGGTCGCATCCGGGCGCCGAGCAGGCGCGCACATGCTGCAGACTGGGGGGGGGGGGGGTGGGAGCAAAGGGGGAAGGTGCCACCTGCAGCGACTGCACCTGCTCCTCGGTCGGCTCGGGGGGTGCGTCCTGCTTGGGGGCGTCCGCCTTGGCGGCCGCCGCCTCGGCCAGCTTGCGCGTCTGCTCCTCCACGTCCTTGGCCAGGTCGGCCTCCTTCTTCTGGATGCCCTCGCCCAGCACGTACCTGGCGACACAAAACGGGCACATCAAGCCGACGGCACCCGGGCAGCGCAGCCGGGCTGAGCGCACGAGTCCCGGCGGCGCTCACCGCTCAAAGCGGCGCACGGTGATGTTCTCGCCCAGCTGCGCGATTGTCTCCTTGACGAACGTCTCGACCGTCTTGTTGTTGTCCTTGATGTACGGCTGCGCCAGCAGCGACATGCGGTTCTTCGACTTGGCGATGCGCCCCTCCACGATCATGGCCCTGCGGCGTCGCGAGCATGCGCGGCGGTCAGCTCCTCCGCCGCAGGCACTCGGGGTGGGGCCTGACGGCCAACAGCCGGCGGCTCGCACCGCTTGTCCTCCGGCTTGCTGAGGATGTCGTCCTTGCCCATCTCGATCTCCCGCTCCTTGTCCAGCACCTCCTGCGGTATCGCGTCCGCCGACACGGCCACCACCTCGCCAAAGGCGGCGATCTGCATGGCCAGGTCGCTGCACAGCCCCTTGAAGACGTCGCCGCGCGCGACAAAGTCGGTCTCGCAGTTGACCTCCAGCAGCACGCCCAGTCTGCAGGCAGGGCGGGCGCGCGGGTCGGCGACGGCTGCCATCACCGCTGCTGCTGCTGCGGGAGGGCGGGCGGGAGCCGGCGGGCGGGACGCGCCCGGAGCCGGCGTGGATGTAGGAGGCAATCAGGCCCTCGGTCGTGCTGCGGCCAGCCTTCTTGTCGGCGCCGGCCAGCCCCTTTTTGCGCAGGAAGTCGACGGCTGCCTCGACGTCGCCCGCCGTCTCCTTCAGCGCCTTCTTGCAGTCCATCATGCCCGCGCCCGTCTTCTCGCGCAGCTCCTTGACCGCCTGCGCCCGCGCTTCCAGCATGTCAGCCGCGCGCCCTACAACTGCCCAGCTTGAATGGGGCAGGGAAGGTAGGGTGTGCACCTGTGCGGAGATGGCGCCGCCCGCGCCGGCAGCTGCGGGGCTGCTTGCTGCCTCAGCCTTGGCCTTGGGGCCGGCAGCCGCCTCAACCTGCAGGCACCGGCAGGCCAGTCAGCTCACATGCTCAGTGTCACACCGCCCCTAGCATGGGCAAGCCGCTTGGTCGGAAGGGCACCGTCGGGTCGACAGGGGTAGGGGCAGGCGCAGCTGCTGCGGCCACTGCCGCCTGCAGCACGGTCATAATTCTGTCAAAGAGGCGCTTTGGCTGCGTGCACAGCAGTTGCAGAAGCAAGCAGAGAGGTGGAGGGAACATACCTCTGCGATCGGCTCAGTCGCGGCAGCAGCGGGTGCAGGCTCGGCTGCAGCTGCAGGCTCGGGCACGGCCACGTCCACAGGCGCAGCTGCTGCCTCAGGCTCCGGCACAGGCTCGGGCGCGGGCACGGCGGCCGGCTCGGGTGCGGCCGCAGCCTCAGGCGCTGCCGCCGCAGCAGGCTCCGGAACAGGCTCCGGCACGGCAGCCGGCTCGGGCACTGCCGCCGCAGGCTCAGGCGCAGCGGCAGGTGTGGGCTCAGGCACAGCCTCGGCGGCAGGTGCAGTTGCTGGCTCAGGCGAGGCCGCCGCCTGCGGCTCCACCACTGGCTCAGGCTCGGGGACCGGCTCCGGGGCCGGCGCCACCTCTGGCTCGACAGGAGCCTCAGGCTCGGGGGCGGCAGCAGCCTGCTCCTCCTCCGCGGCTGCATGCCAGACGGGCGTCTGGTCAGGTTCGACTGGCCACCGAAACCAGAGCAGGCGCGGGCGTCGGAGCTCAAAAGGCGAGGGGAGAGCAGCGTGCCCTGCGGCTGGTCCAGGCTGGGGAGGTTGACACTGAGCAAGGCGGCGCCGAGCACGCTGCGCGCGGCGCCCTTGCCACGCGGGCGGGAGGCCTGGCTGACGCCGACGCTCGCCAGCTGCCGGTCGCGCTCCTGCTCCTCGGGCGTCAGCAGGCTGAGCGCGCCGGTGTTGCGCGTCTTGTCGAGGTCCAGCACGTACGCCTGCAGGCGCAACGAGCCGGGGTCGAGCTGGGCGCAGGGCAGCTGCGCGGCGCAGGCGGCCGGCGGCTGCTGGAGGCTGCGCACCGTGACCTCCTGCCCCTCCGAGTAGCCCAGCTCCGTGGCCGGGCGCGAGTCGCCCAGGCCACGCTCGCCCAGCAGCAGGTCTTTGGTGCCCTCCTTGACGTTGACAAACACGCCATACCGCTCGACACGCGTCACGGTCCCCTTCACCTGCTGCCCCACGGTGACCTCCGGCAGCGGCACCTCTGGGCGGTCGCCTGCGCGGCGCACGTGGGGCGTCAGCCGCGCCTCTGCACAGCCCGAGACCAGGACCGCATCGCCAGCGGTGGCGGCAGGCCAGACGCACCGCGCCCGCCACGGCCGCGGCCGCGGCCGCCGCGCCCCTCGCCCCGGCCGCGCGCCTTCCGCTCCCTGCGTTCCGCGGTCTCCGCAGCGCGCGCCTCGCGCACGCCCGGCTCCAGCAGCGAGAGACTGACTTGCTCCTTCTCCTGGTCGAGGCCGATGATGCGCACGCGCCTCGTGTCACCCACCTTGAGGACGTTTGCTGCGTCCTCCACAAAGCCGTCGCTCTGCGGGCGCATCGGACATCAGCTCGAGCTGCCGCGCCTGAGGCAGGCGCAACGGCACCCAGTCTTGGGGCTCACCAGCTGGGAGACGTGGCAGAGCGCCGCTCGGTTGGACTCGATGTCAAAGAAGGCGCCGTAACTGGTCACCTTGGTCTGCAGAGCGCACACGATTGATCAAGACGCGTGGCACTGAGCAGGCTGGACGCACGTGCTGGCAGGCAGCTGAGGCAGCTGAGACCCTCACCACTTTGCCCTCGTACCACTCGCCTTCGCGCAGGCTGGAGAACTCGCGCTTCGGCGGCGCCCGGCCCCGGCCGCCGCCCCTACCGCCCCTACCGCCGCGGCCTGCGACAGCGACAGGCGAGGCTGCGTTTTCAGGCAGGTTCTGGCAGCAAGCATACAAGTACACGTAGGATGGGCAACGCACCACCACGGCCCCTGCCGGGAGTGGCTTCCTGCGAGGCGGCTGCGGGTGCGGCATCGACAGTCTCGGCCGCTGCGTTGCAGCGCAACTGGCGCAGCTCCTGCCGCGTCAAGCCACCGGACCGACCAGCGGCCAGCCTGCAGGGCAGGCCGCGGATCTTGTGAGCCCGCGTTGCCTTTGCAAGGTGGGGGCGAGAAAGGGGCCGCCAGTGCATGCGGCTGCATGTGCAGGGCGCTGTTCAGTCAGGGCGCGCAGATGTGCCTCGGTCCGGAGCGACTGATTGCACGTAAATGCATCAGGCTGCACAAGGGGAGCAAGGCAGGCGGCGAACCGCTTTGCGAAGAGCGGCAGCGCGTTCCTCTCGATGCTCCTCGCCTGCGCGTTCCGGGACGCGTTGTTCAGGGCATGAGAATCTACTGGGACCCCAGTTTGTTACGCATGCAGATCCCTACGAAACTGCCGCAGCCGCCGGCTGGAGCACGACACCATGTCGCGCACACGTCGCTCGGCGGCGCAAAGGCGCAGGTGGCCTCACCCGCAACGCGCGGGAACTACAGGAAGTTCGCATCGCCGACTCTATGTTCACTGCCGTCGCCTGTGAATCGTTGGTGCCGCCGCGGGGCTCCTGGCTCTAGCCCACGCACGCCTGGCTCAGGTGGAGGGAGCGCCGCAAGGTTGGCAAGGAGCCAGGGCGCGAGGACGTTGGAGCCCAGAGGCGCAGCGATCTGCTGGTGGTCGCGCAGGGTGCATTGGGAGCACACAGCTGCGCGGGCTTTGGCGAGCGAGGTGGGGTAGCATCGGCTCGCTCCGATGTCAGGCATCGGGACGGGGGTGAGGCGCCCCTGCTCAGTCCGACCAGTCTCTGTGGTAGTGCCAATTCAGACGTTGGATCGACTTTCATGCTGGTGACCATCTACTGCTGTGCCCGCCAATCGAGAAGCGATGCACAAGCAAGCACAGTGGTGGCCGGGACGCGTGGCTGGTCGTCTCACACTGTCGGGCTGGTGGCGTGCAGTATGACCTGTCCACGTCCACCTTCTCACCAGACGGCCGGATCTTCCAGACCGAGTACGCAGCGAAGGCGGTTTCCAACAGCGGGTGCGGCCCGGGCCCTGAGCTGCAGCCTACAGGATTCGAGATGTTGCGACCGCTATTCACATTCATCGCTTGGCCCGCAGGACCGCTGTCGGCATCCGCTGCAAAGATGGTGTCGTGCTGGTGCGAGCGCCCGCTTGCTTCGCGCCTGCTCGCTCCTGCGGCGCTGCAGCGAGGTCTGATTCTTTTCTCGCTGCGTGCAGGGCGTGGAGAAGCCGATCATCTCCAAAATGCTTGAGAAGGGCTCCAACAGGAGGACGTACGCGGTCGACCGGCACGCAGGCGTGGTGCGTGCCTGCTTTGCCACCATCCCAGGCGCCCGTGAGAGGCTGACCGATACCTGTGCAGTGCGATAGCCTGGCCTGGTCCGTGCTGCAGGCTGTAGCAGGCGTGGTGGCCGACGGCAGGCAGATCGTCAATCGGGCATGCGACGAGGCCGCGCAGTACAAGAGGTGAGGCGCCCCCATGGCATGCTTGCGTCACTGTCTGCCAGCCCCGCATGAGTGCCGCAGCTGAGCGCCCCTTCCGTCAACGCAGCGTGTACGGCGACGACATCCCCGGGCACATCCTGAATGACAGGATAGCCAGCTATGTGCACCTCTTCAACCTGTACTGGTATGCCAGGTGGGCGGGGTCCTCCACCGCTCGGTTGTGCCCGTGTGCTTGCAGCCTCACGGCGCTGACAGCAGCACTGCTGCAGGCCGTACGGCACGTCCACGCTGTTGGCCGTGCAGGACGCGACAGACGGACCGCAGCTCTACCTCATCGAGCCTTCTGGCCACTCTCTGGTCAGCCTGCCACCTGGCCGCTCTCGCTTTGCTGCTGGCTGTGCTCGTGCTGACTGGCCGTCTGCGCTCACAGCGCTACTTTGGCACGGCGGTGGGCAAAGGCCGGCAAGCGGCCAAGACGGAGATCGAGAAGCTGAAGCTGGAGGAGCTCAGCTGCAGGCAGGGCGTCGTGGAGGTTGCCAGGATGTGTGTCCCCCCCTGTGTGCCTGCCAGCCGCGGCAGTGGGGCGCAGCAGCTGACCAGAGAGGGTGCGACCTCGCAGCCTTCACAGTGTGCACGACGAGGAAAAGCCGTTTGAGCTGGAACTGGCCTGGGTCTGCGAAGACTCCAAGGGCCTCTTCCAGCACGTGCCGGAGGCGATCGCCGCGGAGGCCGAGAAGGCCGCCAAGGAGGCGATCGAGGCGGCGGACATGTGCGCGCTCGCACGTACCCTAGCTAGCTCCTGCTGTGTGACCAAGGTGCTGTGGCAGCTGAGCAATGTGGCGGTGCCATCTGCAGGGAGGAGTGAGCGCCGGGCAGGGCAATTGCTGAACGCTGCTTGCTTGGCCGCCCTGCTTTGCATGCTAGCTGATGATGGGCATGTAACCGCTTCTTGGCTCTGCTTCATGGCCCGATTCTACCTTCTTTTTCAGCGAGTTTCGGGGATTTTGGCGGCCGCCTCAGCAGCGCACAACAGCACGCCGAGTGCAGAGGGGGGGGGTGTTAGGGTTCAGGCCTTGATGAACCCTAAGCCCTGAAGAGGGGGGTTCTCGGCTTGCCAATGTGGTTTGATTCTTGGCTTGCCAATGAGGTTTGCAAGGTAGCATGCAAGGTAGCACAGTGTCATATGGAGAGCAGTGCTGGGCCAAACCGTACAGCATTGGTTGCTCCGAGTGGACCTCAACAAGGCCAGTAGAGAGGTCTAGGATTGCCCAAACTGCTCCATTTGGGCAGGGTCTGGCTCTGTACATCGTCCCCAGCTATCGTTTTCCTGGCATAATCCATGCTCAGTGGTTAGGATGTCGGGGATGTGATTAGGAGCTGTGATCAGGGTCTGGTGATGTTTCTTGGCAGTAGGAACGCGTTGCAGAGACGCTGGCGCCAGCTGTAGCACTCCATTGTGACGACCCCCGCCCATTGCTATGTTGATCAGTTTTCACCAGCACGCGCCCGCTTCCCAAGCGCTGAGCTGGAATCCTGTGGCCAAACATCAGGTGCCGGCGAGACATGCCAGGTATTTGGCATGTCGCTGCCGCAGCCCAAACTCATTGGCAGGCGGCTAGTTCTCTGCTGGCACTGGCCAATGAAATTGCATGCATGCAAGCGACGATGTGAGGGGATTTGGCCGTGGCGGGAATTGGCCTGCTGAGATGCGGCTACACACATCATTCTGAGGCGAGCGAAATAGCTGCTGCCGCGCTCAACCGCTGTTGGATTCAGACCAGGCAAATAAACGCATCCTGACCTAGCGGGCTGCCCCCTTCGCAGCCTCGCGGCTGGCATTGTTTCTCTTCCGCGGCTGGTTCACAATTCTTCACGCGTGGTCGTTCTCGTGGAGCCCTTTCGCGCAATACTCCCCTCGCAGCTTGTTCCGGGATTTTTTCCGACACGCAATGCCTCTTTCGAGGGCTTGGAGCAGGACGTGTGCCACCAACATGCGAAGCGAGATGAAGCGAGATGAGGCGCCGCGGCACCGGCAAATGCGTTTGGTGGCGCGTGGGCTTGGGCATTGGCCACCCCCCCTTCGACCGCAAGCGGGCCGCCTTTCGCGGCCAAGAGTGCGACGGCGAACAACAATGGTGCGGAAACACTCTGCCCAGTACATACATTGGCGGCGCTGCGTTCCGGAGGAGTAATCTTGCCTCATCACTGCATGCGTCGGAAGGGGCAGCTCTGTTTCAGAGGCTCGCTTCCATGCAAGTACCTGGAGCGCAGCTCGTCCCGCGAACGTTTCTCTGGGCTGCTGCAGCAGCGGGCCTGCCCCTGGTCTGCTCTGCACGTCAGCCCGCCTTCCTGACCCCAGCTGCTTGCCTGTCGACCTGCCCACCTCGCCTGACTCTTGGGCGTGCACCTGGGCACAGGCGCTGGCTGGTGTACAGCCGCTGACTCAACAGCCGGCTGCGTGCGTCAGCTACAAACGGGCCCACCCGGTGAGCTGCACACCCTCGCCTCCTGCGGCGTGTGCCGAACGCACCGTGCCCGCCAGCGCCTGCTTGCTCTAAAGCCACAGCTTGCCATCAGCCAGATCTGAGCACCCTCCTGCCATCGAGAGTCCCCAGCCGCGCCGTCCATGTACTTGGCGCCTCGAATTTCTCAGGCTTTCTTTGGTTTCGGGTACGAGAGCGCCTAACCAATCAGCCGGTGGCCACCTCCACCTTTAAAATCCTGCGAGGCCCTGGAGCAAGGCGCCCGTTGACAGACAGCCGCAGCGCCGCCAGAGCGTGTGATGGTAGTGGCGGAGCGCCCACAAGGACGTGGGGCGCCTGGCTTACCGCTCGAAGGGCAGATTTTTGCAGGCTTTGGATGACTGAAGCGGGACCGGCGCCTGCACCCAGTTTTTCCTTCCACAGCGACTGCCTGTGGGCGGCCGCGGCCGAAGCCATGGCGGACCTGGGGCTGCCCCGCGTCGGCGCCGCGGAGCTGCGGAGCCAGGTGCTGCGCTATGTGCGGCACTCAGCCCAAACCCAGCCATGACTCGGGCGTGGAAAAGCTGACTCACGAGACGGCCACGTGTGGGTGCCGCCGGACAGGCAGCCCCATCCTGCCATTACGAATGGACAAACGCATGGCAGGCCAGGGCCATGTCAGGCAGACAGGCGTCCACGTGACCGGCCCAGGCATAACGGTGACAGCTGCAGCGCACGATGCCCGACCAGCAGGGGCAGGCGCAGGCATGCGCATCAGCCGCCTTGGCACTCACGCATGGCCAGCGCTGCCTTGCAGGCGGCGAGCTGGTCGTTCCTCCGGAACACCAGTGCCTGGGCCTACGTGCGGCAGCTGACGAGGTTTGTGCCCCACGAGGCGCGGCACGAGGCTGGCGCAGGAGCCCAGGACTACGGCTGGGTGCTGGACCGCTTGAACCGGCCAGGCACCCGCGACGAGCTCATTGCCTTCGAGCTCCTGGCAGTGTACCTGCGCAGGCCGGTGGTCATCATCAGCATGCTGGCGGGCGGCGCCAGACCATCTGGGTGCCGATCGGGGGGCGCGGCCTGGCTGGGCTCGTCGACCCCACCGCGGTACGCTCCCCCGCCCAGTTGTCGCTGCCGCGCGCAGCCCTGCCACCTCGAAACGGGTTGCCAGGCCGCGTCCTGGACAGCGAGTGTAGAGCGCGTGCCTGCAGGACCCGCTGATGCTGATGTACGAGGGCGACAGCATTTTCGGGCGCCACAGCCCCCTGCTGCGCCACCCTGGCATGCGGCCGAGCCCGCGCGCCCCGCCCGCGCACCTCCGCTACGCTGCACCAGGTCAGAACCACTAAACTCTTCCAAATCCAACAGCGGCAGCCCCCGCTTCTGCACATGCGCGTCACCCAGCAGCCCTGCAACCCAGAAGCTTGACAGCACCTCTCCAAACCGCCAGGCGGGCAGCCTCTGGCGGACGGCGCCCCGCCGCCGGTGGACGTCGACGTGCCGCTGGCCGTCACCCTTCGCTGGCCCGGCCTGGAGCAGCCGCCGCCGCCACAGCCGCCGCACCAGCCGGAGACGGAGCCAGCACGCCCGCCTTCGCCGTCGCCTGCAGAGCCCGCCAAAGTCAGGCACCTGCTGAGCGGGTAGCCGAAAGAGCCTGCGCCGCACAAGCGGCCGCAGCAGCAGCGCCGGCCGGCAGCGCACCGGCTGCCGTGCCGCGAGCTGGAGCCTCACTTTGTGCGCGAGGCGAAGCAGCAGCCACGCCGCCAGCAGCCGCAGCCGCTGCCTCGCGAGGGCCAGCGGCACACGCCCACGCCGGGCGAGTGGATGCGCGTGGGCCAGCGGGGTCGGGTCCGGCCCGTGACGGAGGAGCAGGAGGACGGCGCGCAGCAGCAGCAGCAGCAGCAGCAGCAGCAGCAGCAGCAGCAGCGGCGCCAGGCAGCGCCCGGCGGCGTGAGCGCCACCGCAACGCGGCAGCTCCGCCAGGCAGCCGCCGGCTGCAGTGGCGCAGCTCCCATATGCCCCGCCGCCGGAGAGGCCCGCAGCGGCGCAGCGCGTACACCGCGTCTTGTCGTGGGAGCGGCCCGCGGCCGCTACGCAGCAGACCGCCGACCAGCCGCCAGCAGGCGACGAACAGCCTGGCGACGAGCGCCGCAGCGGGACGCAGCCGCCGCTAGAGCAACCGGCAGCTGCAGCACCGGGCAGCGAGTGCAAGCAGCCTGCCAGCGGCTGGGCAGGCCTGCAGGCGGACATCAGCGCGCGGCTGGCCAGCCTGGTTGCGCAGCGAGGGACTGCAGGCCTGCCGCGCGTCGACCCGGCCCGGCTGGACACGGCGTGGCATGGATGGTACTACCACACCCCCGCCAACTCGGCCGAGGAGCGCGAGTGGGAGCGCGCCGGCCGCCTGCAGCCGGAGGGGCGGCCGCCTAACCCCCGGATTGGGGTGGCCGTCATCCGCCCCCGCCGCCCGGCCGTGCCAGCCAAGTCGGGCCACGGCCCAGGCAAGCCGCGGCGCCACCTCTCGCCCTGCATGCAGCATCAGCATCAGTGACTCGCTCTGAGCGGCTGGTCGCTGCGCAGGTGGTGCGGCCGGCGGCGGCGGTGCCGGCGAGCCGCCCGGCAGCCCACTAGGCAGCCCGCCAGGCAGCCCGCCCCCCCCACCAGGCTGGTCGCTGCCGGCACGCCCCTCACCCTCCATCCCGATCAATAAGCCGTTCTTGAGGCGGGCTGCAGCGAACCCGCTGAGCTGGCCCCCTGTCCAACATGCAGAGGAAACCCGCGGGCGAGGCCGCGCCGGCGGAGGGCGAGGACGCGCCGGCGGCGGGCGAGGCCAACCAGCAGGCAGCTCGGCCTCCGAGGCACGCGCTCCCGCTGCACGTTCACAAACCGCCTGCTTGCGCAGGCCCCCACAGCGGCTGTCTCACAGTCTCAGTGAGGTTTAGGGTTGTACTCGGCGTCAATGACACAGAACGCACAGCCAAGCAGGCATGTATGTGCGAGGCCAAGCGCCGGCTCGCACTGACCCAGCGCCGGGCTGCAGGCCCCATTGACGGCGGCGGGTCCGGCCTCGTCGCCGAACAGCCGGAGGAGGACGGTGCGCATGCCCCGCACGCAGGCCGCACGCGAGCCTTTCGGCTGCAGACGCCTCGCTGAGTGCACAGACGCCAGGTTCAAGCCGCCAGGCCCGCTCAACACCTTGGCCGCGTGCCTGCAGGCGGCCCGCTGCCAGACCCGCGCCGGCTGCTGGATGACAGCCGGGTTAATATCATCATGCGAGAGCATGGACGGTGCGCCGCTGCCCAGGCCCTTGAGTCGCATCCCCTGTGACCATTTGGCCGCGCGGCGGTGCGGCTGACGGTCGCGCGCGCGCGTGTGCTCGCGCAGCGTGGGCGGCGCAGCAGGCCGAGCTGCGCCGCGCCGGCCACCGCACATGCTCTGGCCCCAGTGGAGCAGCTGCGCCGCAGCAGAAGCAACAGCGGCAGCAGCAGGCCGCCGCCCAGGCCACTACATGGGCGATGCCGCCAGCGCGCGGGGCCGCCAAGACCTGCGCGCCCACACCTCGCGGCTGCTGCTCCCCGGTGTGTGCCCGGCCCGCACCGGCAACCAAGTCCCCGACACACTCGCTGCCGCCGAGCGCGAGCTCAAGCACCAATGCGCACGTGCAGGATTGGGCCTCGGCCTGCACGTTGACGGCGACGCCGCCCTCTTTGTGTGGCTGGGGTCTGACCTGCGGCTGGTCAGGTAGGCGACCGGCCGGGAGGTCACCCGCCAGCTCCCCGCCGGCATGCCCCTCCCACAAACCCTCTCAAACTGCACGCAACGGAAGTCGTCTGGACGAGCTGCCTTGAGACCCTAAAAACTAAACCCTTAGCCCTAGACGCTGGGACTGAAGCCCTTCCTGAGAACGCAGGCAATAACGGGCGGCCCAGGGAGACCCGTATGATGCCGGTCCTAGAGCACAGCGCCGCGCGCGAGCTCGGGGCAAAGAGCACGTACGGGTTCCTGGGCTGCCGCCAGTGGGGATGCGGCGTGGCCCTGGCCGGTGTGCCGCGGGAGGCGCGCGCGTGGGAGCGACTGCCGGAGCTGGAACCAGAGCTGCGCGCCGTCCACCGCCAGGATTGGGAGCCGCTGCGGCAAGCCACCCACCCTCTCTCAGAGCAGCAAGCCGCGCAGCACAGAGCGTTTTGGACTGTTGCCTTCCGTTGCCGACCCTTGCGCTCTGCTTTCGAACCTGCTGGGCACGGCGCGCGCGGCATGATGGTGGGGGTGACGAAAAATTAGTAACAATTCACATCGAGACTTGCCGACCTGGAATGATGAGGTAATGGCTGCCCCGGTAGGTTTTAGGAGCAGCCTTCCTCTCTGCGCTGGCGTCGACTGTAGTCGACTGGTGCCTTCCGTTGCCGACCCTTGCGCTCTGCTTTCGAACCTGCTGGGCACGGCGCGCGCGGCATGATGGTGGGGGTGACGAAAAATTAGTCAGGGTTCAGGGTTTAGGGTTCAGGGTTCAGGGTTCAGGTTTAGGGTTCCGGGTTCAGGGTTTAGGGTTTAGGGTTTAGGGTTCAGGGCTCAGGGTTCAGGTTTAGGG
>BHFV01000271.1:0-34499 GCA_003568905.1 Trebouxiophyceae sp. KSI-1
GCTCTACCAAGCAGAGACAATATTTGTTTCTTTCTGCCGAATGCATGTCTGCGCCAGGCTCTACAATCTGAACGCTCTCCATATGTTCTTATGCCCTCTGGCTGAATGTGGGCCAGTTCTTGCCACGCTTTTGGTCCTAATGCTTCGTATGCAGTTCCTGCGTGCTTCTGACTGTGGGACAGTGCAAGTATGATGAGCTGCCTTGCAGGGGGCCGTTCGTCTGATTCATCGCTGTCTTGCAACTAACCAGACTCTGCTACCTCTAAGCGGGAACCTATCACAAAAGTGCCGGACGAGCCTGAGGCAGAGTAAAGTAAAACAGCTCACCTGCTAGCCAGACGAGAAATTCGCCCAGATCAGCTGCAATGGCATTCCACTGATCCTGCCAGGACAGGCACTCAGGCTGCGAGGGCGGCAGGACGGGCGGTCAACATGAGAGCCGCCTAATAATAATGTGCATGTTGGCTGCTGGGAACGCCAAGCGTGCCACCTTCCCTCCTCAGGCAAGCGGGTTAGATGGGGGCCTGCTGGAGCAGGGTACATGGCCGTAGAGGGACAGTTCATGCTTGCCGTCAGTGCATCATGATGGTGGTCCACGAGCTGGACTGCTTCCGCTCTTCGTGGCCAGCCTACCCTGGCGCACAGTGCTCAGCATTGCAGCTGAGGCTGTAGGCGAGGATGCACTTCACAAACGAGTTGACATGAGGTTCCAGAAACGCTTGGGTTCAGAAACGCTTGTACAAGGTGGCGCGCCGGATGTTCAATTCGCTCGTATGGCCGTGGCCATTCCCATCAACGCAAGCCTCCGGCCCGGCTTCCAGCTCTGGCGCTGCCGCGGCGGTGCTGCCCCTGCCGCCCCGGTGGCCGAGTTCGCCTGCCCGCCCGCCCGCCGCCTCCCGCCTCCCGCCTGCTGGCGCGCGCCCCGGCCACACGGTGAGCCTCAAGCCCGCCACTCCCGCCCATCGGAGTCAAAGTAGTTGCTATGGGAGGCTATGCTACGTCAGGCGGTGCTGGGTCGGGAGCGTTTTCGACACGCGCTCGGCGCGATGGCGCCTTGCCGCGAGCGCACGCTGCCCCGCAAGCGTCCGACGCCCCTCGCACCTCATGCGGTCACTACTGTTATCGTCCCGTTCAAAAGTATAGTAGAGCCGCCGGCCTTCACCTGGGACCCTTGGCAAGCATGGCCCGCCTAGCCCCCGCCGCTGGCTGCTGCGCTGCCCGCCTGGGGTTGAGGTGGCTGCTGCGCGGCCGCAGGCGGGCTTCCAAACCGCGAGTCCACACGCCGGATGCGGAAGCTGCGCAAGGCCGGGTGGCGCGACGCGCAGCTGCCGCTGAGCAGACGGCCAAGCTTGAGCGGCAGCAGAGGGCCTGCGCTGCGTGGAAGCAGCGCCAATGCGCCTCGCTGCTGAGGTTCACTGCTTCGTCAGCCTGTGCTGCGCGGCCCCTCCCGGCAGCGAGCAAGACAGCGGAATGTTGGCTGCCTTTATGTAGTCCGCGGCTCCGCAGCCGCTGCCCGGTGTGCTCCCTGCTGCACCTCTGCCCTTCTTTGGCTTGCGTCCCCCCAAACCTCCACTTGTGCGCTTTCTACTTTTTTGAGGCCAGCGCCACTTGGGTGAGCCACAGCACTCACTCAACAGTGCAGCTGAGGCAGAGGAAGGTTGCAAGTCGCGCCAAAAACGATACTTCAAATTTTGAACCGTTCCTTTAAGTCCCCCAGCTTTCCCTTCTTCACGTGTTGCCGCTCCCCCCCAGAACCGACAAACCGCAGACTGGAGCAAGGAGCTCAAACTTCGCTGAGGTGAGTCTCAGGATCTGCGGTGCTCTTATGCCGAACAGATGTTTGGCTGGCTCCGGGCAATTCGATGGCCGTTTCAGCGCTGACAGCCGCAGAGCGCAGCTTAGGCCCTTCCGGATGACGACAGCGCTCGTCCCTGCCCGCATCTGGCCGCCTGCCAAGGGCTGCTTTGCCTTGCAGGACTGAAGACCGAGCAAGATGCGCGGCATCCAGCTGGACGACGCCGAGTTCCGCCCTGGCAAGATGACCCCCAAGCAGATGGAGGAGCGCATGGCGCTCACAACCGAATCAGAGCTCCGCCGGTACGCCCGTTTCGGAGGCAAGATGACACGCCATCCCGATTGCATGCGTTCAAAGCTCACGCAGATTGCAGGCCAGACCGGTGTATGCCCACCGCTCCAGTAGGCTGGCAGCCTAACACCTCCGCTACCGCCATGCAGGCTCAAGGAGTCGCCGGAGTACCGGGCCTACGAGGCCAGCAAGTCCCCCAAGAGGCGCAAGATGTGTGTGGGCGCCATGATCGCCTGCGTCGTTGTCTGCCTGGCCGCCTGCTCAGCGGTGGCGCTCACCAAGGTCGACCACAACACACCGCCAGCCATCATGTGCCTGCGCCTGGTTTGCTGGCTGACACTGTGTGGGCCACGCAGGGCAAGCCGCTGGCACCGCTGGCCATCCCCGGCAGCGGCAGCACCCCGCCGACCGTCATCCCCGCCAAGGAGCCGCCCGCCCAGGCCGGCGACGCGCTGGCGGCCATCAAGGCGAGCGCTGCCCCCACACCACTCCCCTGGCTGGCCCACTTCTCAACGACACCGTTGAAGGCTCACACGACTGAGTGGCCGCAGGCGGAGCTCGCTGAGCTGCGCTCGGCCAATCTGCGCCTGGAGGCTTCCCGCGCGGCAGCCAAGGCTGAGGCGGCGCGCCAGGCCAGCCCCGCTGATCATTCGCGGCGCCGGCGTTTTGTGGCTGGCAATGGCTTCCAGAGTCTCAACTGACAGACGTGAACGTGAACGTGTGCAGGAGCGCCAGCGTGAATAAAGCCGACAGTTACGAGCGTTTTGCGCCTTAGCTGGCGGCCTTTAGGCGGGAGATGGAGGAGAAGTGGGCGGCAAGGTGCGCCGCCGAGGCGACTGCCAAGGCGGCTGCGGAGGCGCTGCCAGACGCAGGTCCGGCACAGCTGCTCGCGCGCCCGCTGGCGCCGACACACAGGACGGCCCTGCACTCTTGACGTCCGCGTCTGGCTGCGCAGGGGCTGTCGGCACCGGCGACGCGCCGCCGGAGGCAGCGCCGCCCGCCGCCACCGCCGCTCACGGCAAGGGCGACTGGGAGCCCGTCGCGAACAAGCGAGAGGCCGCGGCGCGCGGCAAGGAGCACAAACTGACGATGCTGGAAGTCGCCGAGTTGCCGGCTGATATAATATAGTCGCTCTACCTGCGCGCCCAGGCCGCCGGTGTCGTCGACACTGGCAGCGGCCTGGGGTGCATCGTCACCCGGCCAGACCCGCCGCGGTGCGACTCGATCCTGGCACTGCTACCCGCCCATCTGCAGATGCGCCTTGCCTGCTGCGGATGTTGATGTGTCCTTACAGAGCCGGCTGCTGCTTGCAGGTACCCAACCGCGTCCATGGGTGGCGGCGAGAATAAAAGGTTCCTCCTCCACCAGCTCGCGGCCGTCCACACGGCCCGCAGCACGTGGCCCGCGGCCAAGGTAGAGGAGATGATGAATAAATTGCGGGAGCCACGTCGGGTGGGCAAGGGGGGGGGGCCCGAAAGGGACCAACCTGCACTGCTCCCACCTGTGCAATAACCCCGCATGTTTTAGGGCGGAGCACATCTGCATCGAGAGCCCGGGCGCAAACCTGGCACGCCAGGCGTGCCGCGTGCAGGTCTGCTGCCCGGGCTGCAGCAGAATAAACATCGTCTGCGTGCACGAGCCCAGGTGCCTGGGCCGGCCCGAGGAGCGCTAGGAATTTAGATTTTAGGGCTTAGTTTAGTAGTTTAGGATGTAGAGTTTACTATATTTTGTGGGATTCACAGCTTTTTAGGGTTTAGGATTAGGGTACTTTGCCTGCCAGCGTCACAACTGCGATCACAGAAAACATCTTCCGGCGTCCCGGCTGCCCTGTAAATTGGGCGACCGGGGAGCCTGCGAGGCCGCTTGCCTGCTGTCGCCCTTGGCGCCGCTTTCGCACAGCCACACGTGGTGCTTGCACTGCTTCTCCCACCACGCCATCGGCGGGTTCAGGCCCGTGGCAACGTTGCTGAATGCGTCCTGCACGCCCCCGTGCCGCCGCTCAAGCGTCCGGCTCCTGCTCGCCGGGAGCGCCAGGCTGCGGCCTGCCGCCGTGAGGGACAGTCCCAGCTCCGCTGCCCGCCCCCGCACGTTGCCAATGGCCTTGATCCCGGCTGTTCCAAAGTGCTGCGTTGCTGAGCGGAAAGCAGCAGTGGCTCGCCCGAGACGCGTATCCGTACGCCTCATCGCCCGCCGATGGCTCCGCCTCCTCGGCTACGCATCCTGGCGACCAACAATCAGGCCCGGCAGGATGCACAGCGTGCGCTCCAGTTATCAGCAGTCAGCAGGAGCAGCCACGGGAATCCCGGTGCTCGGGTGCCGGCACGCGAGTGTCCTAGAATTCCGTACAGCAGCGGCTGCCGATGCAGCCGGCCAGCCACAAGCCAGGCCTCCCCTCCGCTCGTAGCTCCAGCTCGGAGTCCGTGGGCTCCTTCAGCTAGCAAGGAAGAGAGACAGAGGCCTCACTGGAAGGCCAGCAGACGCGTCTTGCCCGTCACAGGCCGCCTGGCCCTCCAGCCACGCCGCCAGCGCCGCGTTCCACAGCCGCTGCAGCGGCAAAAGTGGGAGTTTATGCCATTACACGGCAAGCCAAAGGCCTGAGAAAGCCAGTGGAGGTGCGCGGGCCTGGGCTGCCAGCTGCAGCTAGATGCGCCCGTTGGCGACGGCGACCGGAGCAGTGCCCAGCAGCGGCTGCGACTCCCGCTGCCGGCCGCGCACCAGCACATTCAGCAGGGTCGCTGGCGACTGCTTGGTGGCCTTGCCTGTCCAGCTGGCACTGCAGCAGAGCACTGACAGTTCTCAGCGCCGTCATGCTCGCTCTGGTGCTGCAAAACCCACAGCACTTGTCGATACTGGTGCATCACGCTCTCGACCGCCCATTGATGCGAGGAGTGAGCCAGGGACGGATGCTGTGTTTGGGCTGCTTGCAGTGGCGGAAGTCAGTAAGGAGCCTAAGCAGCCCCGAAGGCAGTCTTTCTGTCAGCGCACGGAGGAGAGACAGATCAGTACGCTTGCCTGGCGCCCGCTGGAGTGCTGCCAGCGTCTACCTTTGTAGCCCTCCCAGGAGCTGACCCGCACCGCGCTCCGACAGAGCTCGCGGACGAAAGGCGCGCTGCGAGGTGTGGCAGCCGCCCGGCAGGCGGCTGCTGCACCTGGCCTGGCCTGCGGCGCCGTCAGCTCCTTCGCCTACCAGGGCACCAACGCGTACTGCGTGCTGGAGACCCAGGCGGGCGCCGCGGTCTCGCCTGCGCCGGCCGCGGCCTGGCAGCGCCGCCGCTTCTGGTTCCAGGTGTGGCTCCCCTGCCTGTCGGGACGGGCGCCTGAGAGCTGCTGCCTCGACAGAGGCTCCCTCACGGATGTGCTGCTGTGTATTCAAGCAAGCGGATGCAGGAAGCTGCGTGCATGCTTGCCGTGGGTCACGCAAGAGCACTGCTGCAGGCTCAATCGGGCCCGATCGCCTATATTACCTAGCTACGCCAGCCTTGTGGGCGAACTGGCAGGGGGTCGGTCCAGAACAGGAAGGACAACCGGATCCCCAACAGTCCGGAACTGGTCAAGGAGACTGAGCATTGCCTCTTGAACTGTGGGCCATCCTGCCTCGCAGGGCACCTGCCATCTGCTGCTGTGGCGCTTCCACCCGGCGCCCGGGTGGCCGTCGTCGCCGCATTCCGGCCCGGCATTGCCTGGCTGTTGGAGCACCGCGTGCAGGGCCGGGCGGTGGCGCCCCCGGTCGTGTTGCTTGAAATGGCGGCCGCCACCAACAAGGCGCGCCTCCTCTGCACCTCTGCGCCTCGGCTACTCGACGATTCATCGCTCTTGAAGACATGATCGCACCAGTGGCTGCTCAAGAGGCAGATGCGGATGGACTGCACGTCTGTTTGCGGTCCGTCGGCGTCCTGGAGGAGGAAAGGCACAACAGCTGTTCCGTCATCAAAAGCACTTAACTTCCTGCAGCACTGCATGCATCTTGCCTGCAGATCCATGCAGCCACCTCACCGGCAACCGCACTGAATCATCTTTACCCAATTAAACAAACACATGCCGAAGCCTAGCGCATGGCTGCTGCCTTGCAGGCCCTCTACGGCCAGGAGAGCACGGACGATGGGGTCGCCGTCACTGCGGCTGCTTTCCCCGCGCCACTGCTGTTGGGCGCTGGCAGCCAGGCCGCCTGCACGCTGGGCCCCCGCTCTGGCGCAGCCGAGGTCGCGACGCTGCAGGGCCGTGCCAAGGCCGTGCATCTCCGCGCCAGCCTGGCACAGCCGCACGCGGCTGCCGCCGGAGCTCCAAAGCTGCCCGGTGGAGACCTTCTCTCGCCGTTCAACTCAGATGGGGCACTGCCTTGTGAGCTGCAGTACAGGCGCACGTACACCGTGCCCTCGGCGTGTTTCCCCTGCCACAGTGGGTCTGTCTCACGCCCCCGCCGTTGTTGGTCTGATGCCAAATTGGCCTGAGTGGTGGTGTAACCCTCCTCCTCCGCCTTCTCATCCTCCTCGTGGGCTGCCCTGCAGTCTGTGCGGTGCTGAGCGCTGGTTTGCAGCCTCACACTCTAGACTATAGACTGCCCAGCCACCCTCTTAGGCGCGCGATGGAAACAAGCGCTCCATGCCCGCGGGCCCCGTGGTGGCCAAGCAGTGTCGCCTCTCAGCCCCTGACTGCAAGAAGGTCGCATGCTGACTGCAGGCGAGCGGCCCGCCCGGCTGTCGCCGGGCCTCTTCGGCGGCGTCGGCCATGCAGGCTGCGTGGACTTGGGCTGGCAGGACGAGCAGGGCTTCTGGGTGCATCCCTCCGCGACGGACGCGGCGCTGCACCTGGCAGCTGCCGCCCGGCCGCCGGACAACAGCAGCAGCCTGGCGTCTGCCGGGCTGGAGTGCTACCACCCCCGCCGTGAGCTCAAGAGTGCAGCCTCTCCGGCAGGAGCGGGAACACAGCTTTCGGGCGTGCGCCTGCCCTGCTTGCCTGGGTGGAGCCACGAGGCAGGTGTGCGTCATGATGTGTGGGGGCAGTTCAGGCTGGCTGCAGTTGGATTGTGTCAGAAGCCCGCCCTCCCCCCGCGATTGAGTATAGGGCTGATTCCGTGGATCCATCAGGCAGTGAGATTGGTTTTTGGAAGGATTTATAATGAAGCGGCCGGGCTGCGCTTGCAGGTCGTGTGGCACACGCCCCCGCTGTTGCCCTGCCAGGATGCACCCAGGACTAGGTGATTAGCCGGCATGCACTGTCTGGCTGCGGTGATGCTGCGGCGCCCGCGCTCTCTGCGGCAGGCCTGCTCACGCAGCCACTGGGTGCGGGCCTGCCTGCCGCGGCTGCCCAGCTGGCCCCGCTGGCAGCTGCAGGCGCATGGCTGCAGCCGGCGGCAGCCAGCCAGGCCGGCGGGAGGCGCCAGCCTTGCCTCCATCCAGCACGTGAGGCTCCATCTGAAACAGCCACTCTGCGCCTTACACTCACTAGGCTTAGAAAAGCTGGCCTCCTGTAGCTGCCCTCAGTGCACGAGTCCGTTCAAGCTGAGCAAAGCAAAGGCATCGCATGCAAAGTTGTGCTGAGCCGGGCAGGATGCCTCCGCCCTGCTGACCGTTGCCGCACAAGGATGCAGGAGCTGAGCCTGCTGGCTTCGGAGCTGCTGGGCGGCAGCATCGCTCCTGATGAGCCGCTGATGGGCGCCGGCCTCGACTCCATCGGTGCCGCTTCGCTCCCATTCCTCAGCAGATGCCGTATCTCGGCGTCTTGTTTGCATTGCTTCCGCCCGCCCTTCAAAGCAGGGGGCTGGGTCACGCCGGCTAAACGCATCTCCAGCTTCTCTCTGCCTATGCACCTGGTTACACCTGGTCACATGCTGCTGCTCTGGCTTGCCACTTGGACTGCTCCAGCCCCCTTTGGCCGGTCACGCGCAGGCGCCGTGAAGCTGCGCAACGCTGTCACAGCCAAATTCGGCGTCGAGCTGCCGGCCACTGTCACCTTCGACTACCCGACCGTGGCTGCCTTGCCCGGCTTTGTGGCCAGCCGGACTGCTGCGGGCCCGGCCCTTGGCCCTCAGCAGCTGCTCGCGCCAGACAGCTGGAGCGCTGCCTGGCAGTGGCGGCAGCGCGACTGAGATCGTCGGTATCTCGAGCGCGGTGGCTGTCTCAGGCGGCAGGGACGCAGGTGAGTCCCTTGCGTCAGAATGAATCAGCAAATGCCTCTCGGCATGCCGTTAGTTTAGTTTCCATATCATGTGCAGTATCACAGCTGCGCTCATGAATGTCCTTGATTCGCTATGCAATCGTTCAGCTTGCTGCACGCAAAACGCCCACCTCCAATGCAGGCATGTGGCGTGGTGCACAGCTCAATGTGGCGTGGTGCAGTGCCCCAACAACACCAGCTGAATCTGCAGCCCAGGAAACGCCTGGCAGTGCTTTCTGGCTGCAGCAGCACTGCCCCGCCGCATGCACACCTCGGCATCACTTCCCATGCTGGCAGCTGCATGCTGCTGCTGCAGCAGACAAGGCGCGCGCAGTGCCCCGGTTCCAGCTTATGACGCCCGCAACGCCCGCCCGCAGGCCTTGCCGCCAACATGCTGGCCGCCGCAGACCTGCCGCAGCCGATCCCGCTGGAGCACTGGGATGTGGAGCGGCTGCAGGGCCCGGCCGAAACGCAGGCATGCAGCAGCCTGCGCTTTGCCTGCCTGCTGGCGGACATGGCATGTTTCGATGCTCGGGCCTTCCGCATGAGCGGCGCCGAGGCGGCCGGCGTGGACCCGCAGACACGCCTGCCGCTGGAGCACACGCATGCGGCGAGGCAGGCGCGGTCGCCCCTCGCCAATTACAGCACAGTACGTGAAGCACCTGGCGGCTGCTGGGCTCAGAGTGAGAATCACAGCAAGCAGCATTCATCGTCGTGATATAAACATGTTGTTCTGCAGAGATTTGGACGGACTGCCAAGCATGCTTTCAGTGCATTGGGTGCTGCAGTGAGCTGCCCGCGCCCCAGAGGGTGGCCAACTATTGGCTTCCCACACGCATGCTGCTTGCTCCAGCTTCACAATCGCACATCTCCTGCGCTGGGCTCCGCGCGATTGGCCAGGGCAATCTTCTGCAGCAATGCATTACGCCTGCGCAGATGCCGGGCTTTGGCCCAAAGCCCAGCCCCAATGCCTTGCCTGCAGGATGGCGCCCAGGCACTGGCTGGCTCCTCACCAGCCTCCACCGGCGTGTACGTCGGCACCGTCTGGGAGGAGTACCCGGTCGTCCTGGACCGCATCAAGGTGCCGGCCAGCGTCAGCGTGCTTACGGGGTCCGGCATGAGCTTCCTCGCCGGCCGCGTGTCCTACACCTTTGGCCTGCAAGGCATGCCTCCGACCTGGGCCTCCACGGTCAGACACAGGCCTGCCTTGGCGCCTACAATTCTCCGCACCTAGCAAAGCAAAAGCACAGCCAATGGCCGCACTGCTGCGGACACGTCTTCAAGAGCACAGACGGCACCTTGCAAAGAGGCAGCCGGCACCGCGCCGGCTGCTGCAATCAGCCCCGGCCTGCACATGGCAGCCTTGCAGGAACAACGCCTCTGTGCGCACTTCACCAAGCAAGAATGCTTGCATGCAGGCCCCTGCATCGGCCTCGACACGGTCTGCTCCTCCAGCCTGATGGCCGCCCACCGACGCACTGCGGCCTGTTGGACGGCGAGACCAGCGCAGCGCTCGCCTCTGGCGTCAACCTCGTGCTGGCGGCCAGCACTAGCCCCAACCTGGCCGCCCTCGACGCGCTCTCCTCCAACGGCTGCTCCAAGACGCTCGACACGGCCGCGGAGGCTGCATCGCGGTCGCCATACGGGCGGCGGGCGGCGGGCGGCGGCACCACTTCGGCGGGCTGCCACGCGCTGCTGCAGGGTGCGCTGCCCGCCTGCTACAGCCGACAGCCAGGTTTCCTGAGCTGGTGCCCCGTGCAGTCTGGGTGATGCATGCCAGCCGCAGCTTGCTGGCAGGAACACATGCGCGTCTTGCAGCAGCCTCAGGACACAGGCTGGGCCACACCTTCCCTGGGCTGCATGCCAGCTGCATGCTGCAGCGCAGCAGGGGCAGTTGCCCCTCTGCCAGGTCGCTGCAGCCATCCCCGCAGCCTCCTGTCCTTATGCGGCTAAAGGCTGGGACTTGACTCATGCCTGCAGGCTCCGCCTTCAACCAGGCCGGCCGCTCCAGCGGCCTGACGGCGCCCAACGGCCCCGCGCAGACCGCTCTCGTGCGCACCGCGCTGGCAGCCGCCGGCCAGCAGCCGGCCAACGTGCGCCTGGTCAGCCTGCACGGCACCGGTGCCCCTCTCCGCCTCCAAGCCGGTGCCCAGCCACCCCCTTCAGCCTTTCACCTGATCCGCAATTTCCACGCCCCTGGGCTCCAGGCTGGCATTCTCAGCTGCAGCGGAAAGTTTGGCCAGCGCAGCACCTCTCCCCGCGCTAGGCTCCTTGACAGGCAAGGAGGCAAGGGCAGCGGTCGCTCCAGCTTGGCATGCTTGTGACCGGTTGTGCTGACTCATCATCACGTTCACATCGCAGGCACGCCGCTGGGTGACCCCATAGAGATCGGCGCGCTGAGCCAGGCGACGGCTGGAGCAGGCACCGTCACTCTGGGCAAGTCCACTCTCTGCCTCATTCGGCTGTGTTGCGTTGCGCTCATGCGCGCTCGCACTGTTGCAATTTCAAGCAGCAGGCCCCAGCTGCTCCAGATACTTGCGGCTCCTGTTGCCTGCCAGACTAGCTGCAGCATCTGCCCGGAGGCTCTAATTGCTCTCATTGTCCCGTCCTGCTGCTTTGCGAGCGTCCTGCCTGCAATATAGAGCTTTGCTGCAGGGACATGGGGACCCAGCAATCACAAAGGGTAGCAGAAGCTGAAAGCTCGCTTGAAGCCAGACGAAGCTACCTGCTGCCTGTCGCAGGCTCAGTGAAGGCCTGCTACGGCCACGCTGAGGGCGCGGCCGGGCTGCACGGCGTGCTGTGCTGCACGCTGGCCCGGCAGCGCTCGGTGGCGCCGCCCATCATGCACCTGCGGGACATAAATCCCTACGTGTCTGCCGCCTTTGCCGATTGGGGCGGCTCCGCCGGTCTGCGCCCGGCCGTGCCGCGGGTGAGCCCTGTCCCCCCCCCCCCCCCCTTCTTCCCCCGCCTGCGGCTGCAGTCCAAGAGCTGAGCGCCACAGCAGACACCACCTCTCTAGTACCGCATGCAGTGTCCAGCAGAGCAGAGCTGAGCAGACTCTTGACACCGCCCGCTTGCCTCCTGTTGATGCTGAAGCGCGTGCGCCGCTTTCTGTTGCAGCAAGTCGCGTCGCAGCACTTTAGCGGGCCTGAAGCCGCGGCGGGCGTCTCCTCCTTTGGCATGAGCGGCGTCAACGCCCACGCGCTGTTCCTGCCGGCCGGCACGGAGCCGCCCGCTGAGAGGACAGAGGCGACAACCCCCTGGCAACGCGAGCGGCACTGGCCGGTGCCGCCAGCGCACCACTTCCTGAGCCTGTGCGCGCGGGAGAAGGGCTCATGCAGGCACGCCCCTTACCTGGGCTGCCCACAGGCTGCGCTCGGGCTGCTTGCAAGGGTATGCTGTGACAGAGGGGCTATCTCATAAGCATGGCTGCAGCTTGGACAAGCGCGCATATGCCCCTGACAAGTTGGAAGCTGCACAGGCAAAAGCTGTGCATTTTGGCGGGAAGAGCTAATCTTGGCAGTATTCAAGCACATAGGTTCAAATATCGGCGGCAAAACGTTGTAACTGACACCTTTGCATCGGCCAAGCAGGTTTGTGGCACGGCTCGACTCGCCGCACCTTGCCTTCCTGTGGGACCACTTGGTGGCCGGCCGCTCCAGCCTGCCCGGCGCGGCAATGATGGAGTTTGCCGCCACCTGCGGCCGCTGCCTGGCCGACGGTGCACTCCAGGCTGGCGGCGCCGGGGCAGGGCTAGCCGGCGGCGCCATCCCGGCGGCCTGCATCCTCACGGCTGGCCCTGCCACGGCGCCCAGCCTGGAGTGCCGCCCGGAGCTGGGCAGCGGCAGCGCGGAGGTGGCAACCTTCCCTGCCGGCCGACCGCAAGGCAGGACCCCCCTCTCACCTTGCCTGGCTTTACTTGAACTTCAGGAATGGCACCACGAGCATGTACATCCATGCTGCTTTCTGGAATCGATGAACCTTCCTTCCGTTTTTGATCCGGGACTGCGTGCCTACAACATCAGTAACCTATTTCAATGCTTAGCAGCATACATGTATGAGACAGCTGCAGCTGTCCCAATTGTGATAGAACAGGGCAGGCTAGGGGCCGGATTTGTCGCTGACTCGGGCTCTATCACTGTGCCTGCAGCCAAGGTCACCTGCTTCCGGGCTTTGCTAGTTGCCCAGAAGGCGCCCGCCAGGGACGGCCAGCCGCCAGCGGCCCAGGCTGGCAGCGTCCTGGCCGCTCTGATGCGCTATCCTCTGGTGCCCGCTATGATGACAGGCGCGCCCCAGCACCCCCGCCATCTCCTGTCAGTCCTATTCTCAGCAGCACAGGTGCAGGAACTTGATGGGTGGGACTGGTTCACGAGCTCAGCAGGCAGCCGGTTCCTGAGCAGGATGCAAGTGCCTGGCACCCTCTGCTTGACGCCTCATAGTCAGCCCGCCGCCAGTTTGAGCTGTGCCAGCAAGTGTCAAGCTGCAAGCATGCGCAATGCAGCTGGCTCCGAAGGGCCGTCACTGGAGCCATACCGCTCATACCGGCTCTGCTCGCCGCTGCAGCCGCGGTGAGCCTGGAGCAGCAGGTCGCGGCGCCGGCTGGGTCTCGCACCCGGCGGTGGTCGACGGCTGCATGCAGATGGGGCCCGGCATCGGCCTGCTGGCGTCCCGCAAGGAGGAGCCGCCGCTCACGCGGGTGGTTGCGGGCCTGGCCGGCTTCCGCTCGGCCGCCTTCCCGCAGCGGGGCGCCGCCTGGGCGGTGTCCACCATGCAGCCGCTGGTGCCCGGCGGCGACATCTACACGGGGCACTGGCTGCTGGGCGGCGGCGGCGGGCCCTCTCTCGCCATCACAGACCTCAAGGCGTGCCCCTCCCCTCCCCATGCCTGCTCGTTGAACTCCCAGGCCACCTTTGGCTTGCGTGCTGCCTGCTCTCCAGTATATTTACTTGTGCTCCAGTGATGTCTACATGTGCGGCTTCCGCCGGCCTTAGCTGGCAGCCCAGCACTCTCTCTTCCTGCACTGAATGCCTGCAGCTGTGCCAACACCATGCATCTGTCTGCTCAGCCAGCTGCTGCGCACCAAAACTGGATATCCTTCTTCACAACGCCCCTATCGGCGCCGCCGTGCGGCAACGGTGCTGATGCGTGTTGCGAGCCCTGAGATGATCCTGGCATGCCCATGCCAGGCTGGCGTGGTCGGCGCGGCGCCCAGCACAGCCCCCAAGCCGGCGCAGGCCCAGGCGCCAACAGGGGATGCGCTCGACCGGGCCACCTGTCTTTATGAGACCGAGTGGCAGGTGGCGGCTGCCGAGGCGCGGCAGGCGGCCGCGGCGCTGCCGTCCAGGAGTATGCTGCTGGCCCCGGCCGTCGGCGTCGCGGGCGGCTCCTCCTTTGTGTGGGCGCCTGCCGGCCGCCTGGCCGAAGGCACCACGGTGGGTACCCTCCTGCCTCTTTCTTTCGAAGGGTGCAGCTTGTCGTGCTGCCCTGCGTTGAGCGGTTGTTCATGGGTGCGGATAAGGCGCTGCTGGCTGGTCTGCACGGCAGCAAGTCGGCTGCCAAGCGTGGAACCAAGACAGGCGCTCGATTGAACAGCATGTTGACTGGATGAGAGCTCCTCTTGCAAAGCTGTCACTTAGCGTGAGCTGGCTGCGTGGAGCCCTTTCACCTGTGCGGTCCAAGCGAACCTGCTGCCTGCACCCTCACGCCAGGCCTCGCTTCCTGCACGCAGCTTCGCAGCCGCGTCGGCCGGCCGGGCCTGGACACCGCCGCCCAGGTCTCTGCGCTGCAGACCTTCCTGCGGGGCCCTTCCACCAGCCAGGCTGGCACGCTGCTGACGCGGGGCGCGCTGGCGCCTGCCGCCCACGGCCCCGCCGGCGTGCCGCTGCCGGCGCAGCGCAGGCGCGGCCTCCGCCCTCTCTCGCAAACACCCCTTCCTCGGGGCCGCTTGAATGTATGTCTGGCAGGTGTGGGAGTGTCTGCCTGACACGGCTTCACAGTCCCTCCTTCCCAGAGCTGCAGGCACAGCCGCTTGACTTGTCTGGCCCAGTCTGCTGATGAGGTGCCATGCAGCATGCTTCCATGCTCCACCCTGTCCATTAGCTCGCTGACTAAGCACTGCCGGCGGCCCCTGCAGGGCCGCGCAGGGCAGCTCCTGGCGCGCGCTGCTGCGGGTGGCTGCGGCCGAGTCCCCAGGCGTCCGCTGGGGCGGCTCTGACCTGGGAGCCTACGCGGCCCAGCGGCACGACTGGCAGCTGCCGCAGCAGGCGCTGGCCGGCGACGGCTTTGGCGAGAGCCTGCAGGCGCGCCTTCCCGCCTGCCACGCCCCTGCATCCCCTCTGCTTGCCACAACGGCTTCCAGCTGCCAAGCATGCTGTGGGCGGCTTGCTTGTATGCGTCACCCAAAAGGGCAGACAGCAGCTCATGGACAGCCGCTGCTGGCACAAGCTCAAGCTGTGCAGACCGACGTGCATGGCAACGAGTGGCACTGGTGTCCTGATCCGCTTGCGCCTGCAGGCCGGCGCCTGGGTCGCCCCCAGGCTGCTCTCCCGCGGCCGCACGCAGCCGGGCGCAGCCACCACGGCGCCGCCAGACCTGCCGCCGCTCTCCGGCTCAGTCATAATCACAGGTCCGTGCGGCTGCTCGCCCCCCATTGGGCCCTTGAAGGGGAAATGCATCTGAAAAGCAGGCTTTGCCCAGCTGTGGGCTGTCACTGCATGGCTGTGGCGTGAGCCAGGTTTTGCTCGCATACCCAACAACTAACTGTCCATGGCTCATGCATCAGTCAAGCAATTGCAACCCAGTGGCCTGCATCCAGCTGTGTGCCACCGCAGAAAGCACGAATTCTTGCTCAGAGGCGGCGCCTGCGGCCGCAGGCGGCCTGGGCGCGGTCGGCAGTGTCATGTCGCTCTGGCTCGGCCAGCAGCCGACGCAGCCGCACCTGTGACTGCTGGGCCTTTCCGGGCGGGGCGCATGGGACCCGCTCAGCGTCGGCGACTGCCAGGTGACGCTGTTCCGAGGGGATGTGTCTGCGCTGGAGGAGGCGGCTGCCGTCGGAGCTGCTGCCGGCGCCAGCCGCCAGCTGCAGGCGAGAACCACCCCTCCTGCCGTACTGCTGCTGTGCCAGAGTCCAGACTGGCAAAACCAAACCCGGGAGCATCACATGAGCTTGACCTCATTGCTGAGATCCTGCCGCAGAGCAGAGCCACTCATTGCCAGCGGGTGCCGCCCTGCCCTTGACAGGCCGCCCGCCTGCCAGCCACGACACCGCATCTCAAGCTGTCATTGCAACCTTCACTTAGTAATAGATCTTGCACATCTTTGCAGGGCGTGCTGCATGCGGGCGCAGTGCTTGACCCGGGCGTCCTCGCAAACGTCTCCCTCGCCAGCATCCGCACCGAGTTTGCCGGCAAGGTGGCGGGCGGCGCCGGCGTGCTGGCGGCTGCCTTTGGGTCTCCAGTCACTGCGTTGAATCTCTTCTCCAGCCTGGCGGCCTTCAGCGGCTCGGGCGGCCAGGCCGGCTACGCCGCCGCCAACAGGGTGCTCGACTCCTGGGCCCAGTCGCTGCAGGCGCGCAGCCTTTCCACAAGACCCCCTGTGGCAAGCACGGCTGGCGCATGCGGGCTGCTTGCGCTCGCCGCTTCCTGCTTCTGCCAATGTGCTGCAGGCTGGCCATGTGCAAGCTTAGGCGCCGTCATTCTTTCTCCAAGGAAAGGAAGCTTTAATGTGTGCTGGAAGGGGTCGCTAGCTTTCACGGCGCTGGCTCTCAGCACCTGCTGTCTCCTGCGGCATGAGCTTGTGGCCCTGCCGTCAGCAAAGCACGCAAGTGCCTGCTGCTCCTGCCTGGTACCTGCTGCCGCCGCCGCACCCGCCGCCTGACACGGCTCCCCCGCGGCCCCGCCCGCAGGCCGCCGGCAGCTGCGCGACGAGCGTGCAGTGGGGCGCGTGGGGCGGCAGCGGCATGGCCGTGCGCACCGCGGGCTTCATGGAGCGCATGGCGCGCATGGGCCTGGGGGTCGTCGATCCGCACGTCGGCGTCACGGTGCTGGGCCAGGTGCTGGCCGACGCCTGGGCGCCGGCGCGGGGCGGCTTTGGCCAGCACGCCCTCTTCACAGGCGCGGCGCTGCCCCTGTGCCTCCGGTGTCGGAGCTCTGTGGCAGCTCTATCGGTGATTCCGTTGCGTCGGGGGGCTGCCGCTTCTCTCGCATTGACATGCAATGCGTTCCAAAAAAGTGAAGCATCCAGTTCGATTGCTGTGCCACGCAAGCATACATGCCTCTGCTCATTTCACAGACGTTTCCTGCAGCCAAGGCAGACTGGATGTTTCTGCATGCGCCTGGCAAGGCAGCTGCTCCTGCTACCTCCGTGGCGCCCGCTCTGGCCCACCACAGAAGCTGCCCACCAAACCATCCTCCTTCCAATGCTCCCGGATCCGCCAAGCCGCCGCCCGCCGCCCTGCAGGCAACGTGTTCCTCCGGGCCAGGCTGGCGGCCGCGCAGCCAGCCGGCGTCTCAGCCTTCCTCTCAGAGTTCGTCGCCGCCAAGCCACCGGGCGCTCGGGCGGCTGCGGCGCATGCAAGCCGGGGTGCAAGGCGGCCCGCTGCTGCCGCGGCTGCCGCCGCCAAGGAGCAGGTGGCGGCCGGCGTCAAGGCGGCGGTGGAGGCGGTGGTGGGGGCCTCGGTGGCTGAGGACCAGCCGCTGATGGAAGCCGGCCTGGACTCACTGGGTGCGGCCCCGCCTGCAGCTGCCGCCCCATGTCAGCCATTCAGAGGCAGGCTGGAGGGATATATCATACAGCATAGAAGCTCAGCTCAATCTGTTCCCACAAAAGCCAGACTGCTGTCGCAGGCATATTCCAGAGACCTGGCGCTGCTGGCTCCCTGTTCCTGTCAGGACTGAACAGCTCACAGAAAGCTTCTCTCGTCCGTTCCTGGCTGCAGTGAGATGGGCATGCTTGTCTTGCAAGGGCCTTGGGCCGCCTTTGCCCTTCTGAGCGCGGCCTGTGCCGAGCCGCTTGCCATGTGCTGCCCCCCCCTGCCCAGCTGTCCAGCAATGGTTCCATTCCCTGTAGGCGCGGTGGAGCTGCGCAACAGCCTGGCATCAAAGTACGGCGTCGAGCTGACAGCCACGGCTGTCTTTGACTATCCCACGCTGGCGGCTCTGGCCGGCTTTGTCGCCGGCCAGCTGGCAGCCGCGGGCCCGCCTGCCGCCGCCTCAGAAGGCTCCGAGGACGAGGGGAGCGCTGGGTCGGAGGGGGAGGCGCCCACACCGGGCATGGACCTGGCAGCCATAGAGTGCGCTCACTGCCCTCTCCTCTTCAACAGCCCGGCGGCTTTGCTACATGGCAGGAGCAGCTTTGCAGGCTTCCAACTCAGTCCCGTGAAATGCAGCATGTGCTGCTGGACTGTGTGTATGACAACAGCTGTTGTGCACAGCTGTGAATGGAAGAGCTGGAGGGACCGCAGGAAGAGGCTGGCCTCTGATTGCTGCTCAGGCACCGACTGGAAGGAGCAGCAGTGCCTGTCGCTGCCTGCAGCTGCCTGCCTCAGCCAGCCGAGGCCGGTTGCTGCTTGGCTCGTGCCCAGCCGCCGCCTGCCGCTGCAGGGCGCAGATATCCGAAGCTGTCGCCAACGTGGCCGGCGCCGCCCCCGCCTCTGCAGACACGCCTCTCATGGAGTCCGGCCTGGATTCCCTAGGTGCCTGCCTCCTTAAAAATCCAAGATCCAAGCTTGGACCCGCCGCCTAACTCATGACTCTGTGATTGTGCGGCTCATCTGAGTCGCAGCTGCCGAGCCGCGTTGGTTGTGATCGCTCCCTGCAGCCGCCACAGCAGGCACCAGTGCGAATGAAAGCTGCAGATAGCCCCTTCCTGCCACTTGCTGCAGCACTCCGACTTGTGCTCCCGGCCCCGCAGGCTCGGTGGAGCTTCGCAACAGCCTGGCGGCAAAATTTGGAGTCGAGCTGCCCGCCACCGCCACGCTGGACCACCCCTCCGTGGCGGCCCTCGCGCGCTTCATTGCCGGGCAGCTGGCCCCCGCGCCGCGCCCGCGCAGGCACCGCAGGCGTCTGGCCGCGCCTGCTGCGGCCGAGCAGACCCTGGAGGTCGTCGGCGTCTCCTGCCTCTATCCAGGTGCCGCCCAGCCGCCAGAATTTGCTCACACTCGCAATTGCACTCTCTTTGCAGTGAGAAGCAGCGGCTTGGCGGCAAAATCGAGTTTCCGCCGCATTCTTCCCCGTTTTGCCGAAGAGTGCCTGTGCCGACCGCCTGCTGCCTCACCCCTTCCGGTCCCAACCACTGCACGCAGCCTCCAACTTGCCTCGGCCGGTTGCAGGCCCAGGCGGCGACTCCACCAGCCTGGCGGCGATGTTTTCCGCCGCAGCCTCTGCCTCAGACGTTCCGAGCCTGGTGCCGCACGCGCGCTGGCCGGTGGAGGCCAGCTACAGCCCCGAGGTGGCGGTGGGCCGCAGCTACGTGCGCCACGCGGGCTTCCTGGAGGCGGTGGACGCCTTTGATGCTGCCGCCTTCAGGCGCGCCTGCTTTGTCAGTCCGTTTGGGAAGGAGGAGTGTTACATCCAATTCAGCGCGGGCCAGCGTGGCTCTGGACTGGCGCTGGCCTGCGGAGCGGGCTTCTTTGGAGAGAGCCGCCGGCTATCCCCAAGAACTCTTGATGGAGAAGAAGGAGCCAACCGCGTTTTGGAGCTTGCTTGGCCGGCCGGCCACATGCCAGCCAAGCGCATGATGCTCTGGGAGCAGGAGAACGGCTCTCAGTGGGCACACCTTGAGAATGCAAGCCGCTGCTTCAGACGGCCGCGCCCAAACCTGAGCTGGGCGTTGCTTAGCTGCCTGCCAATGAGGCGGCCACATGAGAAGGCTGCCTGACGCTCGGGGCCCCAAGCTGGGGTCTGCTCACTGATGGCCCGGCTGGCTGATGCTTCCGCAGGCTGTCTGCGAACGAGGCGGCGCTGATGGACCCCCAGGGCCGGCTGCTGCTGGAGCAGACGGGCCTGGCGCTGGCGGCCGCCGAGCCGGCGGAGGGCGGGAAGCTGCTGGGAAGCTCCCAGGCGGCGGTCGGCGTCTACGTCGGCGTCATGTACATGGAGTTCATCCAGTGGATGAATGGTGAGGGGAACAAGACCAGCCTGGCATGATTTTTGACAGAAAGGAATACGGCTCCTTGTACTCCTTGTGATCATTGACATGGAGGCAGGTCTGACGCGTTGCTTTGCAAACTGCATGTACCAGCCGCGATTCTGCACTGTGCGGTTGCTGGGCCAGCACTGTGGCCCACACTCCCCACTTGAAAAAGAGCTCCACTGCTCGTTAGTTCTCTGCTTTGAGCAGGCAAAGTGGGTGCCCTAAGCTTCCTGGTGGCTTCTGACTGCAGGCCAGGGTGTGCCGATCAGCGGAGCCGTCTCGACCGGCAACGGCATGGACTTCCTCGTCGGCCGCCTCTCCTACACCTTTGGCCTGACAGGTCACCCCTTGCCCCTCCTCCTGCCAGCAGACACAACTTGCACGCCCACCTTCCTCGAGTGCTCCCTTGCTACCTTAAATGTGGCGCTATTTGAATCATATCTGAATGCAGCAGAGGAGTCCTGGCAAGTGACAGGCACTGTTGCCATGCCAAGGAGGCCAGCTGCGCATGCCTGCCCTGCTTGTCGGCAGACAGCTGTCGCTGACTCACCGCCAGCCTGGCACCTGCAGGCCCCTGCGTCTCTACCCACACTGCCTGCTCCTCCAGCCTGGTGGCGGCCCATCTGGCCGCCGCCGGCCTGCAGCGGCGCGAGTGCGCGTCTGCGGCGGTGGGTGGCGTGTTTCTGGTGCTGCTGCAGGGCACCATGGCTGGCATCTGCCAACTGCAGGCGCGCCTCCTGTCCCTTACCGCCGCCTTTTCAGGTCAGCCTGGCTGAGCGCGACCGAATGATTCCGGCCAGCAAACTTGCCTTCTGATTCCCGTGGTTTCGAGCTTTCCAGTGCCCACAGCAACCCTGACTGCTATGTGCGCTGGCTCTCGCATCACAAGTCCTGCATCAAGCTCGTTGGGGCCAGCTTTGACAGCAGCGCTCTTGCCACACCGGCTCCCTTGCAAGCAACCGCAAAGAGGCCGGACTTCGTCGCAGGCCTTCTCCCCCGCTGGCCGCTGCAAGACTTTTGATGCATCTGCCGACGGCTACGGCCGCGGCGAGGGCTGCGCCGTGGCGGTGCTGCGCCCCCGCAGCCCTTCAACTGACGGGGACCAGCTGCAGCCGGCGGCGCTGGCAACGCTTCGCAGCTCGGCTGTCAACCAGGTCCGCATACCAGGCCTCTATGCTCTCGATCGCTTCAGACGCAGGCCTAGCATGTGTTCGGAAGACGAAGCCTGCTCGGCAGCCTCGCATGGGATGTCTAGCCAGCTGTGCCGTGAGGACAACCCGATGGACAGCTGAATGCACTGATACCAAGTACACCAACGCTCTCCAAGAATGAGAGTGGCGGAAAAAAAATGCATCCTGTCTGGACGCGCAGGACGGTCGCTCCAGCAGCCTGACGGCGCCCAACGGCCCCAGCCAGACTGCTCTCATCGGCGCCGCCGCCCGCCTGGCCGGTGAGGCGCTGGCCAGCAGTGGCCGCATGTAGCGGGCGAGAGCTGCTGCTTGCCTGCAGGCGCAGCTGCCAGATGGCTGCTGTCTGCATTTTTTTAGCTGTGTGTGGGTTTCCCAGGGCTCGCACAGAAGTGAGTGTCGCTGGCCCTGCCTTGCAGGCATTGCGCCGGGCGAGTATGGCTACGTGGCGCTGCACGGCACAGGTGCTTGCCCCTCCGCTAGGCACCGACCTGGCCCTACCAGCGGCACCTTGCAGGTGGCCAATGAGACAGAGGGGGGGTGGGTGTGCTTAAGAGCTGGCTGCGCTTTGCCCAGGCCGACTTGCGGCTGCTGCTTCCTGAAATGCAGCGGCAGCTGCGGCAGCAGTGCGGCCGCGACAAGGCCCGTTCAGTGCCGGCAAGACTGACAGCTGAAGCCATGCATTGGCCCGCAGGCACGCCGCTGGGCGACCCCATAGAGGTCGGCGCCCTGGGCGCGGCGCTGGCCTGCCCTGATGGTCTGGCTGCCCCCGTTGCCATCGGCTCAGTCAAGTCCTGCTATGGCCACAGCGAGGGCGCCGCCGGCCTGACGGGCGCGCTGCTGGCGCTGCGGGCGCCGGCCAGCCAGGTGCCCTTTCACCTGCCCAGTAGGCGTGCCCAGCTTGTAAACGATGGCAAGCGCAGCCACAGAGCAGGAAAGCAGCAAGTCAGATGGGATGCAAGCCTGGCAGCTCGACGGCCAGCTGTGCTGCTAGGCTTGAGATCTGGAGGGGCTTACTGATGACTTGCAGCGCCTTGGACCCTGCACGCTGCATGCCTTGCATGCGGCGGTCGTGCGTGTGCGCCTGGCTGATGACAGCTTGCCCTGGCCCGCCTGCAGCTGCAGCCGCCGGTGCTGCACCTCCGCAGTGTCAACCCGCACGTGGCAGGGGCTGTCGAGGAGTGGCGCCGCAAGCACGGCCTGCTGGCGGCAGTGCCGAGGGGACCGGCCGGCAGCGGCAAGGCCATCAGCATCTCGGGTGCCTATTTACCTTTAGAGTCTCTTGCGGGCCAACACTGCGGTGCCCCCACCAGCTGGCTTTTCTTGTTCGCGGTCTGCTGCTTCTGTACTTGCCCCGGACCATTACCGCTCATTTCCCATCGAATCCCATGGCCATTCTCCTGTTGCAGGCACCAGCTCCTTCGGCATGAGCAGCGTCAACGCCCACGCGATCTTCGCAGCGCCTTCCACTGAGCCGGCCGCCGATGCTATTCGGCCTGCTGCACCGCTGCAGCGGCAGCGCGCCTGGCCGGTGCCGTGGGCCCATAAGCTGGCCCCCAGGGCAGTCTGCCGGGCCGGCAGGACACTGTTCTCGGTGCAGCTGGCGGCGGCAGAGCTGGGCTTCCTGTGGGACCACCAGGCGCGCAGCAGCCTGGCCTTTCCTGCATGTCCTTGCCGCTTGCTTACAGTGCAGTCCGACGGGAAGGCCGCCAGGACACACATGGTGCCTTGATTGCAAGGCTCAGACTGGAGCGCATGCGCCCTTGCTTGGGCCCCCGTCTGCATGCAGCAGCCGCAGCGAGCGGGTGCTGCTGCAGCGGCACTGCTGTCCAAGCAGGCCAGCAAGCTCACGCTGTCAGTTGGGGGCGGACATGCCGCTCCTGTCCCTTCCGAGCCGCCTGCCTTCTGCCGTCTCGCAGGTCAGAGGGCGGGCAGTGATGCCCGGCTCCGGCTTGTTCAAGATGGCCGGCGCGGCGGCTGCCAGCCTGCTGCCGGCGCCCGAGCACGACAGCCTGGCCCTGGCAGACGCGACCATCCCCGCCCCGCTGGTGCTGCCCGGCGGCGGGCAGCGGCTGGCAGCAGAGGCGCTGCTGGACTGTGCCGGCGGCAGCGTCGAGACTGCCTCGCCCGCCACAGCAAGCCGGCGGGCCGTGCACTGCCGGGCCAGCCTGTGCTCTGCCGCCCAGCCAGGTGCCGCAGCCTTCCAGCCTCGCAGCTCCCTCATGGCTCACGCTGTGCAGATCACCTAGAGTGCGGCGCTTGGGCATGGAACGGCCGCTGCCACACCGCCAGGCTTCCTCACCCTGAAGCAGCTCGGCCAGCAAGACTGCAGAACAGAGCAGGAGTGAATGCTCTCTGGCCGGCCCTGCAGAGCGAGCAGCGGGGGCCAGTCGGGCGCTGCTGCTAGGCCTCGCCTCCCAGGCATCCGCCGGCCGCCCAGCAGCGCTGGCCTGCGTCTCTGTCGCCAGAGGCGACGCCTTGGGCTTCCGGACGCACCCGGCCGCTGTGGACGCAGCGCTGCACCTGGCTGCTGCCGCCGGCGGCCAGCCGGGCCTGAGGGTCCCGGCGGCGGTCGGCCTGCTGCTGCTGCGGCCGAGCCGGCCGGGCACCGCCTGGCCGGCGGCCTGTCAGGGCACGCCCGAGCCAGACGGCAGCGTGCTGTGCGACTTCTTGGTGGCGGGCGGCTGCGCCGTGCGGCGGCTGCTGGCTAAGCCGATGCGAGCAGCGGCGCCCGCGGCGGGCAGCCAGCCGGCGCAGCAGGCGCAGCCGGAGGGGGAGTTTCTGTACGAGGCGGAGTGGCAGGCGGCCGCGACGGCAGCGGCCACCGGCAGGGGCGCGGCCGGCAGACTGCTGGCGCTCGAGCCGCGTTGCAGCGGGAGGGGAGCGATGGAACTCCCAGCGGCCGTGCGGCAGGGCCTGGCGGTGGCTGCCAACCTGCGCAGCTCCGCACCCCACCTCGTCTCCAGGCCAGCACCCCCTGCACCACCGGCAGCACAGTGACAGCCTCGCCTGGCTGCCGGCCGCTTGCAAGCGCTTCAGCTTTGTCACTTGAATTGCTCCTCACTCTCGAGTTGCTGCTTGCCACCAGCCGCCTCCAGCAGGCACTTCCCAGCAACGCAATGACTAAGCTGCGGCCCTTTTGTCCTTCTCAGGCTGCTGGAGCTGTGGCAGCGCGCCAGCACCAGTGGCCCCCTGCCGGCCCTGCAGCTGCAGACGGCAGGCGCCTGGGCGGAGGGCCCGGCCGGCGCCCCCGCCTCGGCCTCCGCAGGCGCCGCCCTGTGGGCCTTCATGAAGGTGGCGGCCGCTGAGTCAGCAGCGACGGCTGTGGCCGGCTGCGACAGCGACCCGGCAGACCGCGCACCTCCGTGCCAGGCGAGCCAGGCCCCATGCCGGAAGCAGGCGGTCCTGCGGGCGCACACTGCTGCTGCTTGGTGTCACATCAGGCTTGCTTGTCAGCCCCCTTTCTCTCTTTACAAAAACTTCAACACCTTACAATGGATGAATTCTTCTCAGATTTGTTCCGCTGCTCTTGCTCATCCACCAAAAAGCTGTAACGCTGTCGGATTTGACCTGCTAAAGCGCTGCTCCCTGTCTCGCCCGCTACAGGTGCCAGGCGCCTTAAGCGCACGGCGGACGGGCGGCGTGCTGCACCGCGCCCGCCTGCTGCGCTGCGGCCTGCCGCCGCCAAGGGCAGACTTCCAGCTGCTGCCGCGGCCGCGGGGGGCATTGGCCAACCTGGCGCCCGTGCCGCTGGCAGAGGGAACGCTGCCGCCAGGACACATCAAGGCGCGCTCCGAAGCCTTGCTGGTAGCGACTGGCAATTGATACGGACGCTCGAATGGTTGCAACTTGTTACTCATGCATGGGCACGTGCTTCTTTGGCGTTGATGTCAAGGTCAGGGCCTGCGGGGCTCGCGAGCTAACAAGCGCGCCGCTGCTTACGTCTGTGTGGCAGTGCGCGGCGCCCCCTTGCTGGCTGGCAACGGCCCCGCATCCATCCTCAAGCTGCCGCCAGGGATGCGGTCGTTGTTCTGACAGGCTGGCATGTGCGGCAAGCGCAGGTCTCCGAGCGAGCGATCGGCCTCAACTTCCGGGACGTCCTGAACGTGCTGGGCATGTACCCGGGCGACCCGGGGCCGCCGGGCGGCGACTGCGCGGGCGTGGTGGCGGCCGTGGGGCCCGGCTAGCATGGCCCCCGCTCTTGCTCTCTAGTGCCTGCCTTTGTGGCCAGCCGCCTGCCTGCGGAACTGCCTCCTCTGCTCAGTCGCAGCATCCAAATGCAGATTCAGCCGGCCTTTCGGATCCATCAAGGCAGCAGGCAGCACTTGCCAGCTCACCTGCCACTGCTGCAGTCCTGGGACAAGAAATATTGCTCAGCGCGCCTGGAGCGGGAGCTCGTGACTGACTCCAATCTGTGACTAACTCCAATCCGTGCTGCAGGCGTGAGCGGGCTGCAAGTCGGCGAGGCGGTCTTCGGCCTCGCGCCCGGCTGCTTCGGCCCTTCAGTCGTCCTGCCGGCCGGCCTGATGGTGCCCAAGCCGCCGGGCCTCAACTTCACGCAGGCCGCCACGCTGCCGACCGTATTTGTGAAAGTTTTTGCGGCCCTGGGCAAGCGCAGCGTCGGCACAGCAGACAAGGTGCGAGCCTGCTGTTGCGGCGGGAGCCGGAGCTGACATGCCTGGCACTGGGGCTCTGGCGGATTAAATGTGACAGCAGAGCGTTTCCATGTGAAGGCTGAGCCATAGCTTACACCTGCCACTGCCTGCATGTGTCGGGTACGTAGGCCCGTTGGGGTCAAGTCGCTGCTTCGCGCTGCCCAAACTGGGATTGCAGAGCATCCCCTGATTGCCGCCAGGCTGCCTGAGGCAGCGTGCCAGGGGCCGGTGCCTAGGCCTGCCTGCCCCTGGCTGTTGTCCTCTAAGACAGCGAGACCGTTTCGCCCGAGGAATGGCATCCCGATGTATGGTCTGCTCCGCTCACAGGTGCTGGTGCACGCCGGCACGGGCGGAGTGGGCCTTGCGGCCGTCCAGGTGTGGCGGGCGCTCGACACGGAGGTGGTGGCTTCCGCCGGCAGCGCCTCCAAGCGGGGCCTGCTGCGGCAGATGGGCGTGACTGCGGCGGTCGGCTCGCGGGACACGCAATTTGCCACGCTGCTGGCGCCCAGAGGTGCGGCAAGCCAGCCAAGCCGGCAGGGCCCGAAGGGCCCGCGATGCTGTCTCCTGCAGGCTGCGCAGCGGCACTCGGAGCGGCTGCCATGCAAGGGGCTGTCGGGCAGTGGCTGCTCTGGTCCTGCTGTCTTGCAGCACGTCTGTTCCCAGTGCTGTGCACGGCGCCCATACCCCTGCCTGCGACTCTGTTTCCATGTATGAGCGCAGCCGCCCCACACCAAACACGCCCCTCTCGGCTCCCGTACGCAAGCGCCTACAGCTTTGCGCTCAACTCTCTGACTTCGCCCGGCATGGTCGCCGCCACCCTGGCCGGCTTGGCTCGAGGCGACCGCATGGCCGAGATCGGCAAGCGGGACATCTGGTCCCCTGCCCGGGTGGCCCAGGAGCGGCCGGACCTGCAGTACGAGCTGGTCGCGATCGACTTCCTGCCGGTGCAGGCAAGCGTCCCTTTCCCTGCTTTCCTAGCTAGACCAGGCTGTCTGCTCTGCGGCCAAAGTCCCCCGCTACTCCACTGCCTCTGTGGGACCGCTGCCCCTTCCTTCTCTGTTCGTCTACACCAAGAGGACAAAGCTTGCGTGCCTCTTAGGCTTCCTGCAATGCTGGCGCTCCGCACTGCCTCCCAGCTCAACCATCAGCGACCGCCCTGACAAGCAGTCCTGACCCTGACTGCTGTCCAGCCTTGGAAAGCATCCTGGGCCTGAAACCAATTCACATGCTGTCAGCTAATGCTCCTTGCCTCAACTTGCTGCCGCTTGCTGACTGCTCGTGGTGATGAGCCGTGCCCCTCCCACTTGCTGCGCAGGAGCTGAACGCCTCCTTCCGGCGCGTCTCGGCCATGCTGCTGCGCGGAGCCGTGCAGCCGCTGCCGGCGCTTGCCTACCCCTTCAGCCAGCTGGCGACCGCGCTGCGCCAGTTCTCGACCGCGCAGCACGTTGGCAAGAGTGGTCGAGGTCGCGAAGCCGACGCCCGCCGCCCCGACGGGGCCGCAGGGCGCCTGGCTGGTGACCGGCGGCCTGGGGCGCGCTCGGGAGCCTGGCGGCCGAGTGGCTGGCCGGCCAGGGCGCACGCAACATCCACCTGCTGGGCCGCAGTGGCCGGTGCGGCCTCCCTGGAGCTGGCAGTGGTGACTGGAAGTTGACTTGGGGAAGCCATTCACCAAGTATCTGGGCCCCTGTTTCTTCTCGCGGACCGAGTGCAGCCCTGCTTTCACCTTTGGAGCTTGCAGGGGGGGGGGGGGGTCACTTGCTTGTAAAGCTTGCGTGCCTCAGCGGTGGTGGCAGGGGCCATGCCTGCGGCTTCCCAACAACACTAGCAGCAGCGGAGCAGGCCTGCCCGCTTGAAGCTGTGCAGCTGCAGTGTTGCGTTCGTTGCCGAGGGCGGTCAACGCTGCCGCTGTGCCTGCAGGCCTGCTGCTGGCGAAGAAGCCGGGCTGCAGAAGCTGCTGGGAGAGGGCTGCGGCGCTCTCATCACGATGGCCCGCTGCGATGCCGGCACAGCCGAAGAGGCAGCAGCCGCCGTCGCAGCTGCCGCGGAGCGCCGCGCCGGCGGTGCAGGCGTTGTGGGTGTGCTGCTGGCGGGCGGCGTGCTGAGAGATGCGATGCTGCCGGCGCATACCGCAGGTCGGGCACAGCCCCTCCACCCAGGATCCCACCTGATGCCTGAGCTGTTACAGCCGGCCCGCGTGGCACGCTGCTTGCAACCATCGCCCATAACATCAAAACCATCGATATGCATGCGGCTCCCTGACTGGTACTGAGCTGCAAGCGCCAGTCCGAGCTGCAAACCGTGCTGCATCCACGAGGCAAGCGCAGGCGGTCTGACGCCCGCGGCCGCCGCCCGCAGGCCACGTCCGCTCGGTCTTTGCGCCCAAGCTGGCCGGCAGCCAGCGGCTGGCCGCCAGCCTGGCCGGCCTGCCGCTGCAGGCCACAACGGCCTTCTCCTCTGCGGCGGCCTGGCTGGGCACGCCCGGCCAGGCCAACTATGCGGCAGCCAACGCGGCGCTGGACGGCTTTGCTACCGGCCAGGCGGCCGCGGGGCTGCCGGTGGTGTCCGTGCAGTGGGGCGCCTGGGGTGCAGGTTGGCAGCCTTTCCGACCTCTTGTGCAAGCAAACAAGGGGCACCAGCAGAGGCCGCCGCGGTGGTGCAGCAGTCTTGCAAGCCCATCAGCAGCATGTGTCTTGTAAGGGGAGCGACTTTGGGATGGGAGAAGCTGTGCTGACCAGGGGCATCCAATATGTGCCCGCGAACCCACTTCAACCTTCACACACAGGAGCCCCGTCGTCAGGCCCACTTGCCGCAGCCCCCCCTGCTCCCTCCCCTGCCTGTCCACAGTCACCTGCGGGGCTGCCTCTGGTTGCAGGCGTGGCCGCCGACCCGGTGGCGGCCGCCCGCATCCGCCGCACCGGCCTCGGCATCATCCCGCCGGCCCTCGGCCTCGCTGCCATGCGCGCCCTGCTGGCAGCTGCCGCCGGCTCCAGCCCGGGTCTTTCCGCCCGCCGCGTGGCCGCAGCCGTGCCGGTCGATTGGGACCGGCTTCTGTCAGGCGGCAAGGAGGCGGTGCCTTTCTTCTTCGAGGAGTGGGCGCCGGCGCGGCCACAGCTGGCAGCAGCTGCACCCGGCCAGACCCACCGCCGGCCGCGCGCCAGACGACAGGTCAGCCCCGAGACAGCCTGGCTTGGCGCGTGTTGAAGGCCATGCCTGGCTCTGGCAGGAGGGCTCAGTGCCGCATGGTACTTGCGCTGCAGGCGGCAGCGGCCGGGCGGCAGGCGCCTGGTGCCAGCGCTGCCTCCCTGGCAGCCGCGGTGGCAGCCACAGTGCAGGGCGTGCTGGGCTTTGCGCCACCGGCGGAGCAGCCGCTGATGGAGGCCGGCCTGGACTCACTCGGTATGTGTGCCATCCGCAGGAGAGCTGTCTTGCAGCTGCGGGGCTGTGGCTAAACTGCTGCGGGGGCTTGCTGCAGGTGCTGCGGAGCTGCGCAATGCACTGGCGGCTTGCTTCAGTCTGGAGCTCCGGGCCACCCTCATCTTTGACTATCCGACCGTGGCAGCCCTGGCTGGCTTCATCGCAGGCTCGGCTCCCATGCCATCCGCTGAATCTTCCCTGTCTTGCCAGTTAAAAGCTTGAGCCAGTCTCCTGAGCTCTGCAGCTTGCCATGCAGGCCACGCCCCTGCCCCTGAGGCAGAGGAGCAGGCGTCGATCGCCGAAGAGCTGTGCGCGGCCTCAGCGCGACGCGCGGAGCCCCATGGCCCTCGCAGTCAGCAGCGCGTCCGGAATGCTGGTGCCCGGCCTGGACCTGGAGCCTGCCTGGCTCCTGCCAGCAGGTAAGCGCCGGCGCTGCCGCCCCCCGGCCGCTTATCTCCCAACCGGTCTCAGCCAGATGCATTCGCCCCCACGCTGTGAGACGTGCTGCGCGTGCTGCAGACCTGAAGCGCGACGATGTTGCGGCGGATGAGCCGCTGGACGCTGAGGTGGGGCCTCAGACCGGCCCGGGTCGCCTGCAGCTGGCACTGTTGGTATGAACTTCCGTTCCGTGTTCAGGATGACGAGGAGGACGACGGCGAGGACGAGGACTTTGAGGACGAGGAAGGGGACGGCGGTGAGGAGCAGGAGGAGGAGGAAGAGGTGCGGCCCCAGCCTTTCTCCGCTCCGCAGCCCACTCGCGCGCGCCTGCGCGGCCGAGCAGGCGCCCGTGTGCCTCCTGCAGGGCGACGACGAAGTGGTGCGCTCCCCGCAGCTCCAACTCGCCCTCCCAGCAAGCATGTCCAAGCCGTGCCCTGCTGCGGCTGCTGTAGCGGCCGTCTCAAGCGGCCGCTGCGGCGCAGGAGGGCTACGGTGAGGCCGGCGGCGAAGGCGGCGACGACGGCGAGGAGGAGGAGGCACGCCTTCCCTGCCCAGCAGGCCACACGCGAGCCCGTCGCTGCAGCAGCTCTGAGCCAAGCTGCCTGTGGCTCGCAGGCCGAGGATGACGGGGAGGACAACGACGACGAGGAGGACGACGTGAGTCCTCTCTCCCCCCTTCTGTTGACCTGCAGCACGAGCGCCCGACAGCCGGTGGCTGACGCCCGCCGTGTCTGCCACTCACAGGACGAAGAGGAGGTCTGCACGCCGCAGCAAGCCCGACAACCCCCCATTCCAGCGTCAGTCCCCGACCAATGTGTGAGTGATGGCCATTGTGAGTAACGCTCTGCTGCCCTGCAGGACGAAAACGAGCCTGGCACAGCTGGCCTGGTCGAGGCGAGCACCCACCACTCCGCCCCTCTGACTCTCCCAGCAGCTGCCGTCCGCAGCCCCCGACTGAGGCTGCTGCCGGCGCGTGGGCGCAGGGCGACTTGGACAAAGAGGAGGACCAGGACAACTTTGAGGGCGGCTCCGAGCCGGAGAGCGAGGACTTTGACGAGGAGGAGGGCGGCAACGGCGGCGCCGGCGCGGCCCCTCTCCCGACGCCTCGCAATACACCGCACCCTGCCTGGCCGCCCTGGCATCGCCCAGTGCATCCACGCCCAGGGCAGCCGCCTGCGTCTGGAGGGCCCAGCGGCAAAGCAGGGGTCAGCAGCACTGTCGTCCTTTGCAGGTGGCGCGATGCGTGCGGCGATGCCGAGCTGTGAGGGCGGCTGACATGCTGTGCAGGCAAGAGAAAACGCGGGGAGGACGATGACGAAGAGGAGGATGAGGACGACGAGTGAGCCGGGCTGCAGGCACCAGACTCGCACCCCACATTCGGGCCTCCGAAACTACTTCTGGAGGTCGAGCCCGGGGGGCCACACAGCACGCCCCGGAGAGCAGGACGCCAGGCGCACGCTATTTATGCCCCCAGGGTGCCTGCCACGCCCTGCGTGACCCCGTCATGGGAAGCCTAGTTGCTTCCGCCTGTTTGCAAAGACACGAGACTCCCTGCTGCCCGCTTTTCCTGCCCGCCAGGACTGCCGCGCCCGGCCGCCCTCTGGCCGCGACTCCCCGGCCAGCTGCGTGCAGAGCACCGTGGCGAGAAGCGCCTCACACTCGAGGCCGGCCGCTGTGAGGAAAAAGAACGCAGCGGCAGGCGGCAGCACCCGCTTCCAATCTGCGACAGCAACATCACAAATTGCAGCATCCAGCGGAAAAACAGGGCAGGCGCATTTCGCATGCGCGCAACCTGCGCCCTCAGCAAGCAGGCAGGTGTCAACGCTGTGCCCGGGCCTGCAGCGCTCAGGCTTGCTGCTCCATGTAGCTGTCCACGTCGGCCTTCAGGTCGCTGACGCGCCCCTCTGTCGTCACGCGCACCCCCTGCCGCGTCTTGAGCGTGATGAGCGCGCGTGCGTCAAAGGCCGTTTGGAGGCGCATGTGCCTTGAGAGTTGAGGCAGCCAGTGCAGGGAATGCACGTCAGACAGGGCAACCTGCAGTGTGGCCACAACAACATGGTGGCGTCCTCCTACTGGGCGCATCAGCCGGGCATGTGCTTCCAGCTTGATATGCTGCACTGACCAAGCTCGCGGCAGCCTGCTATGCTCTCAGCCTCGCCAAGTCAAGCAGGCTTGCTCGCAGGCCCCAGTTGGGCGAATTGAACGCCGCTCTCTCTGCCGCTGCTGCCGTGCTTCAGGTGCACGGAGTCCAAATTGAGAACAAAGGAGAGCAAGCACGCTCATGGCTCCGGTGGCAGCATCAGCAGGCACCTGAGCCCAGTCTCCAAGCTTGCTAGCGTCACGCGCCTGCATTGGGCATCAAGATTGGGCAGGAAAGTCTGGATGTGAACTCAGGAGGCAGCTCCGAGCGGTGAAGCGCAGAGTGACAGCTTATATGCATGGATGGCTTGGGAAAGCCACAAGCTGCGCACGCTGCGGCGGGCAGGACGCCCAAGCTGAGGAGCAGTTACTTGTATAACATCTTGGCGTGTAGATTCGCGGGCTGGAGCACTTGCGCTCGCCAGTTTCGTGTGACTGGCAGGAGGCAGCTCCAACAGGCAAGCCACAGGGCTCAACAGTGAAGCTGAGACAGGACCAAGGTTGCCTCGCGCCAAAAAAATACGCGCCAAATTTTGAACACTTCCTTTATTTCCCCCAGCCTTCCCTTCTTCACGTGTCGCCGCTTTCCCGCAGAATCGACGAATTGAGAGAGTGCGAGGAGGTTAAGCAACAAGTGTGGTGAGTCTCAGGACCCGCGGTGCTCTCGTGCCGGGCAGATGTTCGGCTGGCTCCGGGCAATTCAACGGCCGTTTCACAGCCGGCAGCTGCAGCGCGCAGCTTAAGCCCTTCCGGATGACAACAGTGCTCGTTCCTGCCCGCGTCCTGCCGCCTGCTGAGGAGTGCTGAGCGTCGCAGGACCGTTGTGTGTTGTAGGACGAGAAGATGCGTAGCCCTTGCCTGGACGCTGCGGAGTTCCGGCCGGGAAGGCTGACGGAGGAGGAAATGCGGCAGAGGATGCTGCGCACAACTGCCGACGAGCTCCGGCGGTAAGCTCGTTTTGGAAGCGGAATGACACCCATCCCGATTGCATGCGTCAAGAAGCTCCCGCAGATTGCAGGCCAGACCGGTGTAGGCCCACCGCTCCAGTGGGCTGGCTGCCTAACACCTCCGCCACCGCCACGCAGGCTGAAGGAGTCGCCGGAGTACCGGGCCTTCGAGGCCTGCAAGTCGCCGCGCAGGAGCAAGCTTTGCCGCGCCGCCGCCCTGACTTCCTTCGTGGTCCTCTGCCTGGCTGCCCTTTTCGTGGCGCCGGCCTTCAAGGTGTGCCATATCATACCGCCAGTCATGACATGCCTCCCACTGGATTCCTGGCTGACACTGTGTGGGCCACGCAGGGCGGGGCGCCAGCAGTGCTGGCCGGCCATGGCAACATCTTACTGAGCAAGGCCCCCGCCGAGGCGCCACCCGCCCGGGACGACGACGTGCTGGCCGCCGCAAAGGCAAGTCCTGCCCCCACACCGTTCCCCTGGCTGGCCCACTTCTCAACGACGCTGTTGAAGGCTCACACGACTGAGAGGCTGCAGGCGGAGATTGCCGCCCTGCGCTTGGCAAATGTGCGCCTCGAGGCGTCTTCTGCAGCCTCAGAGGCGGAGGCGGCAAAACTGGCAAGCCGCGCCCGCCTGTCCGAGATGCGCCTTCACGAGGCGGGAGCGCGCATCAGCGAGCTCGAGCAGCGCCTGCTCGACAAGGCTGCGGCTGCAACTGGCGCGGACGGCGACACCGGCGGCTGGCTGTCGCTGTTCAACCTGGCTGTCACCTGCTGCGCGGTCGCCTGCATCACCTACCACCTGACAACCTACCTCGCCGCGCTACGGGACGCTCGCCATGGCCCCCAGCGCCAGCGACTGCTGGAGCAGTACGGAGCCCAGTGCGAGTTGAGCGGCGCGCTGCGTGCGGCACTCGCCGCGCTCGACACGGTGCGCCCTCCCCCACGTTCCTTCCACCCCGCTGAGCTGGCCTTGCGCACCCGCCTCCGGCATGCCCTGACCTGTGGCTGTGGGCGTGCGCGCAGGAGATGGACCTCAGGACCCAGCTGCAGGCCGACAGGACCCAGCTGCAGGCCGCCAGGACCCAGCTGCAGGCCGCCAAGCAGCGCAACGCACGCCTGGCATGCACCCGACCTGCCCCACTCCGCTGCCCGCTGGAAGCCTACTCCGGCCGGCCAACTCGTGCTCGCACCCTGCTCAAGTCCCCCGCCTGCCGGCGCAGGCGCAGCAGTTCACCACGACTGCGAAGCGGCTGGTGGACCGGGACAGCTACGCGCGCGAGCTGCACGAGCAGCACGAGGACAAGAAGGCCCGGCTGGCGGCGCTGCGCGACGCGGGAAGCGAGCTGATGCGCAACAAACGGGAGCTGAAGGCACGCAACGAGGAGCTAGAGGCGGCCAACCGCGAGCTCACGCAGGCCAAGGCGCGCCTTGCTGCCCTTGCCCCGCCTCCAGGACAGCCGACAGGCGCCGCACTGCAGCCGACTGACGCGCTGCTGCTGCGCTGCCCGGCCTGCAGGAGGAGATGGCGGCGGCCCTCAAGCGCGAGAGCGACCAGCTGGCCATCCGCACCTCTGAGCTGCACGCCCGCGACAAGGAGCTGACGGCCACCAACAGCGAGCTCGCCAAGACCAAGGCGCGCCGGCTCGCCTGTGCTCCTGTCTTCTGGACGGCGATCGGGCGGCGGTTTGCAGGCGACTGACGCGCCGCTGCTTTTGCGCCGGCTGGCATGCAGGCCCAGCTGGCGAAGGAGCACGAGACGACGACCGCGCTGAAGCGCAACGCCGCCCGGCTGGCCACCACCAACTCGGAGCTGACCGCCCGCAACCGGCAGCTGGCGGGCGCCAACCGCGAGCTCGCCCTGGCCGACGCGCGCCCCACCACCGACCTGAACGACGCTCTCGCCGAGGAGATGGCGGCGCTGCGCGCCGTCGCGCGCCAGTCCATGGCGCTGCTGCAGACCGGCGGCAGCCCGCCGCCGCCGGCGCTGCTGGAGCAAATGCGCCGGGCGATCGCTGCCAGCGCCGGCGAAGACGCCGACTCGGTCGCCGCCAATGTTTGAAGAGATGCCCTACCAAGCAGAGACAATATTTGTTTCTTTCTGCCGAATGCATGTCTGCGCCAGGCTCTACAATCTGAACGCTCTCCATATGTTCTTATGCCCTCTGGCTGAATGTGGGCCAGTTCTTGCCACGCTTTTGGTCCTAATGCTTCGTATGCAGTTCCTGCGTGCTTCTGACTGTGGGACAGTGCAAGTATGATGAGCTGCCTTGCAGGGGGCCGTTCGTCTGATTCATCGCTGTCTTGCAACTAACCAGACTCTGCTACCTCTAAGCGGGAACCTATCACAA
>BHFV01000272.1:0-34396 GCA_003568905.1 Trebouxiophyceae sp. KSI-1
TTTTTCCCATCAACAAAACCCCCCCTCCCCCCCCCTGCGAGGTCCACTCACCAGGTGTGTCTTGGCCACGCAGAAGTTCCTCGGCTCCCGCTGGCCCGAGGAGCTGGGCGCCGAGTGGCGTGACCTCAGCCTGGAGTTCCAGGAGAAGAACCACGAGGTGGCCCTCAAGATCCTGCGGGCGCTGGCCATCGCGCTCGGCCGGGACGAGCACGTCTTTGACGAGGTGTGCTGCGCTTTGGTCTCCTGCCTGGAGCCTGCCAAGCCGCGAGTCCAGCACCGACATGCGCCTTTTGTCTTGCAGCCTTTCGACATCACCTCAGAGGAGAACCCCAGGTCGGCCTCCCCCCTGCAAGCCTCTTGCTTCTCATCCCATCAAACATGACCCTCGCCACTGAACACGCCCCCACGCCTGCCGCAGCTTCATGGCGTGGAACTACTACCCGCCCGTGAGCGAGGATGACCAGGGCAAGCTGCCCCCGCGCCTGCACGGCCACGCAGACATGGACATCATCACCCTCCTCCACCAGCGCCCCGGGGACGTTGGCCTGGAGATCGCGCCCGGCAAGGACGTGAGCTGCCACTCAGCAGCCCAGGCCGCCAGCACCGGTGCAAGCTGCACTCACCCTGCCGAGCAACGTGCACCTTCCTGGTCGCGCAGGTGGAGAACGACCCGAGTCTGTTTGAGATCGGCAACATCTGGAACGCGGTCCCCAAGGCCCGGCAGTGGACGCCCCTCGACCCGCTGCCAGGCTGCATCACCGTCAACATCGGGGGTCAGGCCCCTCGCGCACCTCCCTGCCCGTGCACTGAGGAGGAAACGCACTGACAGCGCGCTTGGTCGCAGACGGCCTCACCTTCTGGACTGACGGCCAGTACAAGAGCACATACCACCGCGTGCGTGCGCCGCGCGAGGGCGACCCCAAGGCAAGCTTGCTTCTTCTCACCATGAAACTTGTGGCCCCACCGTCGCCCATCATGTGATCTGAGCAGTGCTTCCCCCGCAGGGAGCCCGGCTCAGCATGCCCTATTTTGTGAACCCTAAACTCAACTACGTCTTCCAGGGCAAGTGCCCGCCCTTCTCACCGGCACAGATTGGCCTTTTGGACCCAAAGGGGCCACAGCAACTAAAAGCTGCCACACCGCAGGCCCCGAGAAGAAGTACCCGCCCCTCACTGGCTTTGACCTGCTGTCCAAGACGGGCAACGCGTACGAGGCGCGCAAGAACGACCCCAAGAAAGAGTGGCAGAAGCAGGCATACCTGGTGTGTAGCCCTCCTCAAGCACTGTCTGCGTCCAGCAATGTGGACCAACACAGCAATATTGAAGCCTCGCTGAGCTGCACGAGCGAAATGCAGGACGCCTACAGCCACGAGGCCAAGGCGGCCGCCGAGAAGGGGACGACTGCGCCCACTGTGAAGGTCACCTGAATGCTGACCAGAATTTCTGGTCAGGTGCCCCTGATTGGGGTCCTGCTTTGCCTTCTCAAGCTGCAATAAGGATCACAGCGGCATGCTCGAACTGCTCTGCAGCCGCACTCGAGTTTGCTCGAGTTTGCTCTTCGCTTGCTTTGTTCTCAACCGGTGCCTCGGCGCGCAATTGACAGACCACAAGTTGGCTTCTCCTGCTGATGATTGCCAGTGCCTGGTGATGTTCTCGCTCGCATTGTCCAAAGCTGCAAGGCGCTTCCACTAGGCGGTCCCTGAGCATGAGCAGCCTGGCCATGGCCCAAGGCCAAGAAAAGCGAAGCCTCCAGCCGATTCGCTTCCACGCCCGACGCATGCGTGCGGGATTGACTCGCCCTGGCCTCCTTTCGATCATTTCTGCGCACTTACCGGCTGAGCTTGGCGGAGCCTCGACACGATTCACATCCGCATTCACTTTCACAGCCCCGTGCCGCGGATCCCTTACACGTGGTGCAACTGCTCAGGCACAATCGCGAGCTGGCAGTGCGGCGTCGCTGATGGAAAGTGGCTGTCGCTGCTTTGCGGCCGGTGGCCGAGCGGCGCGCCACCAGGGCGTGGACGCTCTGGCAGCCAGTGGCGAGGCAGCAGCGGTGCGGAGAGCCGGCAGCTTGACGGGCTGCAGCTCCAGCGCTCATGGAGCGCAGCGAACCGCGGTCGCGTGGCCTGCATGCGCGTGGGCGGCATGCAGACAGCAGAGCATCACAACAGCCGCTGCCGCCAGCACAGAGGCGCCCGTGGCACCCGCTGATGCGCGGCCAGCCTTCCAGCCTCGGAGACGCATCCAAAAGATCCGAGTGAGTGCCCGTGCCCGAGCTCGTGCTCTCCAGTGATGTGCTCTCCAGTGATGCCCGCTGCCTCGGGTGCTAGATGCAAAACAGCCGCGCACCTGGACCTGTGCAGGAGCAGGGCGAGCAGTTAGTCGGCCAGCAGGTGGAGGTTCTTGGCTGGGTGCGGACCGTGCGCAACCAAAAGTCCTTCTCCTTTGTGGAGGTGTGCTCTCTGGGACGCACTTGCAAGCACTAGATAGGAAAGTGGCTGACCGCGCTCCCCTGGGGATGGCAGGTGAACGATGGCTCGAGCTTGGCAGGCCTGCAAGTCATCGTGAAGCCAGAGGCGGCGGGGCATGCGCAGGTGACAGAGGGAGCGGTCAACACCGGCGCAGCGGTGCGCGTGCGTGGCACGCTGGTCGCCTCGCCCGGCGGCAAGCAGAGCGTGAGCGGCTTTTTCCTGATCTTGCGGGCTGGTTGGTAGGGCCCGGTCGGCAGGCAGGGCCGATGCAGGTAGGGCTGCCTGCAGGTGGAGCTGCAGGCGGAGGCGGTGGAGCTGGTGGGCGGCTGCGACGCGGAAAAGTACCCTCTGCAGAAGAAGCGACACACGCTGGAGTTCCTGCGCAGCATTGCGCACCTGCGCCCGCGCACCAACACGGCACGCCCTCCAGATCAGAGAGCGCGGCATCAGAGCCTGCTGTGGCTGCGGCCCGGCCCGAGCAGTCCGGGCGCGCCCGCAGATCGGCGCGGCCATGCGCGTGCGCAGCGCCCTGGCGTACGCCACGCACCAGTTCTTCCAGCAGGCGGGCTTCCAGTACCTGAACACGCCCATCCTGTCGGCCGCCGACTGCGAGGGCGCCGGCGAGCTCTTCCAGGTCGGCTGCCCGCCCTGGGCGAACCCCGCCCCCCGCCGCCGCGCATCGCTCGCTCAGTGCCGTGCGCGCCCGCAGGTGACCACGCTGCTGCCCAGGCTGGACGCGGCGGCGGCGGGCGGCCCCGTGTCGGCCGAGGCGCTGGCGGGCCTGCGGGCGCGCGCGGAGGAGGCCGGCCGCGCGGTGGCGGCGCTGAAAGCGGACGCCAAGGCGGACCCCGCACTCAAGCCGCGCGTGCAGGAGGCGGTGGATGCGCTGCTGGCGGCCAAGGCCGAGCTGGCGGCGGCGGAGGCGCGCGCCCAAGCGGCGGCTGGGCTGCCGCGCGACGGCGCCGGGCGCACGGACTACGGCCAGGACTTTTTCGCGCGCGCCGCGTTCCTTGCCGTCTCGGGCCAGCTGAACGCGGAGGCGTACGCGTGCGCGCTGACCGACGTGTACACCTTTGGTGCGCGCGCCCCGACCGCCGGCCGCCTGCCGCTGTCCCGTGCCCTCCGCGCTGGCAGCCCCCCCGCAGCTGCGCGACTGGCCTGCAGGGCCGACGTTCCGCGCGGAGAACAGCAACACCGCGCGCCACCTGGCCGAGTTCTGGATGATCGAGCCGGAGATGGCGTTCTGCGACCTCTCCCGCAACGTGGCGGCCGCGGAGGCGTACCTGAAGCACTGCGTGGCCCACATCCTGGCCGCCTGCCGCGAGGACCTCGCCTTCTTCCAGCGCCAGTACGACCAGACGCTGCTGCAGCGCCTGCAGGTGGGCGCTTTGGCGAGCAGCGGGGCCGCCACACCAGCAGCCTGGGCTGCCTCCTGAACCTGGCCAGGCCGTGGCGCGCAGGACATCGTGGACAAGCCGTTCGCGGTGATCAGCTACACCGAGGCGGTGGAGCGGCTGCAGCGCGCGCCGCGCAAGTTCGAGTTCCCCGTGCGCTGGGGCGCGGACCTGCAGAGCGAGCACGAGCGCTACCTGACCGAGCACGAGTTTGGCGGCACGCCGCTCTTCGTGACCGACTACCCGAAGGACATCAAGGCAAGATGCCCACCGCCGCCGCCCGCCCGGTGCCGCCGGCGGTCCTGCCGGTGGCTGACGGCCGCCGCCGCTGCCGTGCGCAGGCCTTCTACATGCGGCTGAACGACGACGGCAAGACGGTGGCAGCCATGGACCTGCTGGTGCCGGGCGTGGGCGAGCTGATCGGCGGCAGCCAGCGCGAGGAGCGGCTGGAGGTGCTGGAGCAGCGGATGGCGGAGTGCGGCCTGGAGCCGGAGGCGTACTGGTGGTACCTCGACCTGCGCCGCTACGGCAGCGTGCCGCACGCCGGCTTTGGGCTGGGCTTTGAGCGCCTCGTGCAGTTTGCGACCGCGCTCGACAACATCCGCGACGTCGTCCCCTTCCCGCGATACCCGGGCAACTGCAACTTCTGAGCGACCGTTGTGCGCCGTCTGGGACTGCTGCCCGCCGCGCAGCGAGAACGACCAACTGACGTCGAGTGTGAGCTCGCCTTGTGGCGGCGCTCTGACCTGTGTTGCTGCCCGGTCGAGCTGCACAGCATGCAGCTTGGCCTGCGCTCGCGCTTGGAATGTGGCCACACCAAGGACTGTTGTATCATGTCCACAGGACAGCATCCTATCTAGGCAACAAAGCGATGCGGGTGCGGCAGCGCACAGCGACTCGTTCCAAGACCCGCCCGGGCGGGAGGTCGCGAGAGCCCCGCCGGAAGCAAAGCAGAGCGCGCCAGCCCCGACTCCGTCCGGGCTCAGCGCCAGCGAGAACAGCGACAGCGTTCGCAGTGCGGCACATGCGCGAGCTGCAAAATCGGAGGCAGCGCGGGGCGCGTCGTCCGTTCAAACAGGTCGCACGTGCGCCGACCAGGCGCGCGCTCATTCGGCGGCGGCGGCTTCGGCCTCGGCTGCGGCGGCGGCCTTGTCCAGTTCGCGGCACATCAGGTCCAGCTGCTGCCGGCCGCCGACGGCCTCCAGCTCCTGCGGCCCCAGGAAGAGGCCCCACGGCACGCCGTTGAAGCGCTCCGCGTGGTGCAGCTTGTGCGCGGCGGCCACCCGCTTCAGGTAGGGCACGTCCGCCAGCGGGCCGACGGGGAAGCGGCGGTGCACGAGGCCGTCGTGCACAAACATGTACATCATGCCGAAGAGCGTGATGCCCAGGCCTGCGCGGCGCCCGACGCGGTCAGGGGGAGGGCGTGCCCCGGACCAGACTGCGGGCGGCCGGCGCGAGCGCGATTCGAGGGGCGCACCGGCGCCAAAGCAGATGCCGCCGAGGATGGTGGGCGTGAGGAAGCCGTAGGCGCACAGGCCGATGGCGGGCACCGCATTGACGACGGCAAAGACGTCGTTCGCCTCAAAGGGGCCGACGCGCGGCACGTGGTGGCTCTTGTGCAGCGCCCAGCCGGGCGCAAAGTCGTGCCACAGCGTCTTGTGCGCCCAGCGCGCCCACATCTCCATGCCGACCTGTGAAAGCCCCGCTGCTCAGCCCAGCTCCTGCCACGGCCTGGGCGGCTGTGGCTCGGCGGCCAGGTGAGGGCGCGCACCACGCCACCAAAGACGAGCAGGATGGTGCAGATGGCCTCCACCACCGGCACCTCGCCGCCGTTCTGTATGTGCCATGCATAGCGATAGTGCACCGCACAGACAGCCAGCGCCGTGATGCCTAGTGAGGCGCTAGACGCGGCCACCTTGTACGTGAGCTGGTGCCTGCGTGACGGCACAGGAGCAGCTCGGTGAGAGGCTGCTCTCAGGGTCCGCCCTACTTACGAGCAGCGGGAGCCGCGAGGGCGCCCCACCGTTGCCTCTGTGCCTGCCGTCGGCTGGCTGCGCTCTGCACGGCGTCCACGACCTCCAGGCCTGCCGCCGGTGCGGCCGGTGTCGACAGCAGTGCTGATTCCGGCCCATCCTGCGGGCACGAGCTCCCCGTTAGCGCTGGGCCTCGACGCGCGCGCCGCCCGCGGGCATGCACCGCTCGCCGCGCGCGCCATGCTGCCGAAGAGCGGCAGCGCGTTGTGTTTTTTCACTAACACTGTCACTACCCTTAAGATAGCAATGATCCGGGCGCTTCAGGCGCTGACTGGCGCGCTCATGCGCCGCGCGATGCAGAGCCGTCCCAAAAAGCGAGTCTCGGTCGTCTCTTGCCGCCACTCCTGACCATGGCTCCCGACAAGAGCACACATCATCACATACGAGCTCCCGAAAAGGCGCTTGCCCGCAGCCTCTTGCAACGTGGCCGGCAATCCGATCAAAAAAAGGCGCTCCTCAACTTGCATGTGCCGGCAGCACTCCCACCACGCCCCATCCTGCCGCATGGTGCTAGCCGGTCGCACCTTCCAAGCCTCCAGCGCCGGCCGGCCGCTGGTGGTCGCCGCCTCCGCCCGTTCGTGTTTTGCGGCTTGGACGGCCAGCCGCGCGCCCTCCCGCGTGCGGCGCTCCGGCCGGAAGGGCACTATCTGGTGCTCGGCCAGCGGGCCGCTGCTCAGCAGCCTGCAAAGGCTGGCGGGCCGGCCGCCTGCGCGCGTGGGCACCACCTGCCGCCCGTACGCCATGCCGGCCGTGCGGGCACGCTCGGTAGGTCCAGCGCACGCGGCGCGGCGAAACACAGACAATACGATGAAAAAAGAAGAGACGACTCGAGCTCTCAAGCGGCTAGATGCGGCGCCACGGCACTCAGCCAATGAGCGCTCGCGGCGGGCTCGACCAGGGTCAACGGTGGCTCTGCTGTTTGCAGGGTGCAGCAGTGCTAGCAGTGCCAGCAGATTCATATTTCCCTGTTTGCCGCTCTCAAGCATCGCAGCTCAGCTCGAACTTCCATCAAGAGGACAGCAATGGGCTGCCATCTTGATCACTTGGTTGGCTGCCTCTCTCTCACGTCCCTCCTCCTGCACTCACCGACAAATACCGCGCTACAGAGCCCTTGACCTCTAGTGCGCTGCCTTGGCAGTCACGCCGCCCGCCGCTGTCAGTGAGCTTTCCAACCGGTGGATGCGACGCAGCAGGTAGTCGAACCGCCCCTTGTCAAAGCCTTCTCTCTCATACACGCGGTCCTGCAGGAAGGTGTCAGCAGTCGGTGCGGGGAAAACTGCGCAGGACACTCTGGCCACTTCAGTAGAAGAAGAGGGGGCGGACTGCGACGGAGGAGTGGATGCGTTCGCGCGCGCGGACATAGCCAAACTCCTCGTTGTACCACAGGCAGTAGCCGTACGCGGCGATGCCGACGGCCGCACCCGTGAAGTAGGTCAGCTGCGGGCAGGTGTGAGGGTCAGCCAGTGCAGGCGATCCAAGTGTGAATAAATAGGGGGAGACAGGGCGGGCGGGAGCTCCACCGGCTCCATCACGTCCCTGCCAGCAGCACCGGGAAGCCATCAGCCACCAGCCCTTGCAAGGCTGGCGTGCAGCACAAGTTTGGCCGGGGCAGAAGGGGGCAGAAGGCGCGTACCAGCTGAGCTCCCAAAAGGTGAGCCGGAAGAAGAGCGCCCACTGTCCGACCATCGCCACCAGGCCGCCCCACAGCACGCGCTTGGAGACTCTGCGCGGACGGCCTCTGTCAGCTGCCAATTCCAGGGCATGTGCTCTGCAGGTAGTGTGCAGCGCCCACCTGTGCGCATGGCTGTCGATGGCCTGCTTGCGCTCCAGCAGCGGCTGGATCTCCGCCTTCAGCTGCTCCAGCCGGCCGCGCACCTCCCGGTCCGTGTCTGGCAGCGCCTGCGGCCAGCGGAGCGAGCCAGCGTCATGCAGTGCGAATTGAGCATCAGCCTCCAAGACGCTGCCAGCTGCTCACCTGGTAGATGATCTCGGCCACTTCCAGAGGCCGCAGGTAAACCAGGTTTTTGACGCGCAGGACCACGCCCGAGCGGTCGAGCGCCTCGATGATCTCAGCAGCGTCCTCCGCTGTTTTCGCCGCGCCGCTGCCACCCGCGGGTCGCACACGTCTCAGACAAGCTGCGCAGCATAGAGTAGAGCGACGAGCTGCAAAGTGGAAGCGAGCGCACCTGCTCATGCACAACTTCACAAGGTCGCCGTGCTCGATATTCCAGCGTGTCTCGCTCTCCTGCTCCAGCACCTCCTTGAAGTGCGCAGCGTCCAGCCGCTGCGGGGCAGCCGGCCCTCAGCCATACTGCGGCAAGAGCACTCGACATGCAGTGCGGGCCACGCGGGCACCATATTTGACATCCCCTGCTGTTGGCTTACCTGCAGCACCGAGTGGGCGTCCTGTGGGGTGTAAGGGGGTGGCTGGGCTGTGCCATTCGTCGCAAAGCCTCGAAACGCCGGCCGCAGGCCGAACTGGCGGGCGCAGGCCGGCACCGCCGCGGCACCAAGCGGCTGGGTGCCTGGCGGTCCATCCTCCGCTGAGGAGCAGGATTGCATGTCGGGAAGGCATGCTGCCGACGCCGGGCCCAGCGCGTGCAGGCGCCGTGCATACAGCGCCGGCAAGTACCTGCGCAGCATCAGCTGCACCGGGCGCCCCGGCCTGCGTAACAGCCACCTGGCACGGTGATCGACAAGCAGGACACAAGCTCGCAAATAGACACTCGCTCCAGCTCTGAACGCTATCAGCGATCAGCGCAGTGCACGCACTGCGCGGAACCCGCTGTTTCCCACATTCACCTTCTCTTCGCTGGAGCGGTTGCGACGTGCACATTTCACACCTTCAGAGTCTATCACTGCATGGGACCTGCTATTCCGCCACGTCGGTGACGCTCAGGCGACGGGGCATGCCGCCATCCCCTGGCTTCTTTGAGCGGCACGGCCGGGTGGCCGTCTACGTCCCCAATCTCATTGGTTTGCTACCGCCTACTGCCTGCAGGTCTTCTCTCGGCTGCATTTAGGGTGGCAGAGCAGCTGAACGGGTCTCGGTCGCAGGCTACGCGCGCATCGCGTGCGCCTCCGCCGCTTTCGCAGTCGCGACGCGGCACCCGACAGTTTGCGTACTGCTCTACCTTGCAGGGTGAGCCCTTGGGAGGCATGTTGCCTCAAAGACGTTTGTCCCGACTTTCAGCCATGCAAAGCCATGCACACCGCCGTCCAGGTTTGTTTGCGACGAGCTGGATGGCCGCGCGGCCCGGGCCTTCAACCAGGCATCTACGCTGGGTGCGGTGCTGGACATGCTGACCGACAGGCGCGCCAGTGACAGCCTCCCTTGCCCCCCAGCTCAAAGGGAGCTCCCGCGACCAGCCAGCCGACTCGAATTGCTTGCCTGCAGGTTGTCGACGGCAGGCCTGCTGCTGTTACTCTGCACGCGCTACCCTGCATGGTACCTGGCGTTTGCAGCACTGCTCTGCCTGGACGTGTGCAGCCACTGGCTGCAGATGTACAGCTCCCTCGTGGCGGGCGACCTCTCGCACAAGGCGAGCCGCTTCAATCGGCCTGTCGCTCCCGCGCAGAGGCTGGCGCGGCCGGGTGAAGCCTGCTGAGCGACGCATCCCTGCCATCGCAGCAAACGCACAACCAGAGCGGCCTCGTCCGCTTCTACTACCAGCACCGCCTCTTTATGGGCTTCTGCTGCGTCTGCTGTGAGGTCGCCTACCTCGCGCTCTACCTGCTCGACTGGCCGGCCTACCGGGAGTGGCGAGTCCTGGAGCTGCCGGCACTCTCGCAGCTCGCAGGTCCCGCCCTCTCCTTGCCGGTCGCAGTGCCAATCGGCCGGTGCCCAGCTGACGCGAGCGCCCCCTGTCTGCCAGGGACTGCAGCCCCCCTGCGCTGCCCGCTGGTGGGCCTGGTCGGCCTGGCGGCGTGCGCGGGCGCGGCCGTCAAGCAGGTGGTCAACCTGGCGCAGGTCCGCGCGGCCTGCCAGGCGCTGGTGCTGCTGGACCGGCAACGCGACGCGCGGGCGGCGGGCGCCGGCAGAAAGGGCGAGTAGCAGCAGATCCGCTGGCATCGCGCTGTAGCGGACAGGCATAGAGTGGCTGCGCCGGCGTGCTGCACCTCCCGGGGCTGCCTTGTAGCAGATGTGAGGACTCACGGCGCGAAACGTTTGTCACGCGAAAGCTGCCAAGTCGCTGCCGCTCAGCAAGGTCACGTGCACTGCCAGACGCTCTCACACACGCTCCTCTCCCCTCTGCCAGTCGCTCGAGCACGTTCGTCACACACACAGCGTGCCCCTGAACGTCAGCTCCGCGGGGCCGGTCATGTAGACGCGGCCGTCCGCCTCCCGCCACTCGATCTGCAGCGGCCCGCCCGGCAGGTCCACGCGGCAGCGCCGCTCCAGCCGCCCCTCCAGCACGCCCGCCACCACCACCGCGCACGCGCCCGTGCCGCAGGCGAGCGTGCGCCCGGCGCCGCGCTCCCAGACGAGCATGCGCACGTGCGACCGGCTGAGCACCTGCCACCGGCGGCCACCCTTCCGGTCAGCGGGCGGGCGGCGGCGGGGGGCCCGCCGGGCGGCCGGTCGGCAGCGCGCCTCGATGAACTCGGTGTTGGTGCGCGCGGGGAAGGCGGGGTGCGTCTCGAAGCGCGGCCCCAGGCGCTCCAGCTGCGCGCTCACCGCGTCCACGCTGACCGGCTGCCCGTCCGCCGTGCCAAAGGTGATGGCGTGCGGGTTGCCCATGCTGACGGCCGTCACCAGCCACGTCTGCCCCTCCACCTCCAGCGGCGCCTGCACCGCCGTCTCGCCCTGCGACGGCCGCCCGCACGTCGGCAGCCCGGCCGCCGGCAGTGCCTCGACCTGTGTGCAGGGACGGGCGGGCGGGGGCGCGTGCCTGTGTGGCCGGCAGCGTGGTGGGCACCGCGGCCGCCTCCAGGATGGGGGGCCCCATGTCCACGCAGACTTGCCCGTCCTCCAGCAGCTGCGGCTGCATCAGGCCTGCCGGCAGCCGTGGCTCCTCTGCTCAGCCTCTCAGCAGGCCACGGCAGATGCCTGCCCGTCAGGCGGATGGCTGCGCGCCTGCCAGCGTGTGCACCTTGTGCTGCGCCGCCCCCGCGCCGTCCCGGTCGGCCACAAACTTGGCCAGGCAGCGGATGCCGTTGCCGCACATTTCCGGCTCACTGCCGTCCGAGTTGAAGATGCGCATCGTGTAATCGTGCTCGCCCTGCGCGCCCGCTGGCAGCGCAAAGATTACCTGTGCCAGCGGCCCCAGCTGCTCAGCCTGCGGCAGCTGCTAAAGGGCAGGTCTGGGCGGAGCAGGGAGGCAGGCGCACCCCGTCACCGCCCACACCAAAGTTGCGGTCGCAAACCCGGGCCGCCTGCTCGGCCGTCAGCACCGGCTCCTCCTGGTGCCGATTGTCAACCTGCCGCAGCCGCACAACTCTTGCAGAGACAGGGACCGACGCCCACTTCAGCAGGGGCAGGCCGTCAATACGGAGAGCGTACCAAGATAAAGTCGTTGCCGAGCCCCTGGTATTTGCTGAACTCGATAGTCGCCGCCGCGCACCGCATGCTTCGCCGGTTTTGGCGTGCCGGCGCAAAGGAGGGCGCTGCTGCGCCAGCCTGCGGCGCACAGGCCAGCAGCCGGCAGCGCGGGCAGGATCCCAGCGCTCGCTGCGCCATCGCGACGAGAGAGTGTGTGTTGCGGAGTTGTGACGAGTTTGGACGGGGCACCCAAAACCCCGCTTCACTCCCAAATGCGGCACATTCGTGCAGGTGTTGCGCCTGCACAGTGCATTGCTCCAAGCATCCGTCCTGTCGCAGGCTCGCGGCGGGCTGATTGGGGCGGGCATCACGCTTGCATTATTTGCTCACCCCGAACTCGCGAGCCACTTCTCGAGCACCCACACGCGCAATGATCGGCTAGCCGGCCATGCTGCCGTCATTGGGCCCCGACGGCGCGGGCCGGCGCGGCTGCCTGCGCGCACCGGGCGCGCTAGGTCGGCGGGGAGCTGCGGCGCCTTGGCTCCGCCCGCGCTGGCACGGCTGCGGGAGGCAGAGCCACAGGGGGCGCTCTCTTCCCACCAATGGATCGGACGGAGCGCCGACAGCGGCTGCGCGGGGGCCGGAAAAGGCGTACGATGTCGTTGCACTGGGCAACTTGTGTGTGGATGTGGTGGTTCCGGTGGACGAGGTGAGGCTGCCTCACCCTCTGCTCGCCCCCCAGGCAGTGGCTGCCACTGCCGCAATCCACACATGCCAGGGACTGCCCCTGCGCGCAGCTGCCACCAGTAGAGGAGGTCAAGCGGCCAGAGATGCTGGAGCGGTTGACGGCTGATGCCGCGCAAGCCGGGACCGGCAACTGGGAAGCGGGCGCCCAGAGCAACTTTATGATTGCGGCCGCCCGCTTGGGCTTACGCGTCGCCTCCGCCGCCAACATCGGGCAGGACGTGTACGGCGACTTCCTCACCCGAGTGCTGCGGGTGCGGAGCCTCTGGTGCAGTGCCCCAGCTCTATGGAAGCTTAGCATCGCGCGCAGCTGACTGGCTGGCGTGTTGCGCGGTAGGAGGAGGGCGTACAGCGCCTGGAGCCGCTGGCGCCGGGAGCCTTTGCCGAGGCGCTGCGCCACACGCTGCTCTGCTTTGTGCTCGTCGGCCCCACGGGCGGCCACCAGTTCTGCAGCCGCTACGACTTCGGCCCTTGGCCGCTGCTGCCGGGCGTGGATGCGCTGCCGGAGGGCGTGCTGCAGGCACACAGCCCCCTCCCAACAGCAAGTCAGGGGAGCCTGCTGTACAGACAGTACAGCGGCGACTGACCCGGGCCCATGCTGCGCAGACGCTGCGCTCCACACGCGCGCTCTTCCTGAACGGCTTCATCTTCGACGAGCTACCCGGCCGCGTAGTGCTGGCGGCTGTCGCGGCCGCGCGTGCCGCGGGCGCGGCTTGCCTCTTCGACCCGGGGCCGCGCGCGTGGACACTGCGCGCGGGCGAGCGCAGGCAGGCGCTGGACGCGCTGCTGGACGCATCGCACGTAGTGCTCATGACGCAGGAGGAGGCGGAGGCGGTGACCGGCGAGGCGGAGCCCGAGGCGGCGGCCGCCGCCATCCTCGCGCGGCCGGGCTCGCTGACCGAGTGGTGCGTCGTCAAGCTGGGGCCGCAGGGCGCGCTGCTGCGCACGCGCGAGCCTGCGGCCACGCTGCGCCATCCGGCCATCCAGGCGCGTCCCGCCGCGCATGAGCACCGCCCCCAAACAGCCCTCGCTGCCACTGACGGGAAGGAATCGCTGCCGCCAGGTGCCGGTCGCAGACACGGTCGGCTGCGGCGACAGCTTTGCAGCAGCCATCACACTCGGCTACATCCAGCGCCGCCCGCTGCAGCCGCTGCTCGCGCTCGCCAATGCAGTCGGTGCGGCGACCGCCACCGCTTCGGGCGCCGGCCGCAACGTGGCCTCCGCGGATGCCGTGCGCCGCCTGCTGGCCGCGCAGGCGCGGGGCGGCACTCCAGGCATGCTCCCTTGGCAGCCATGCGCTGGGTCGGAACATCGGCCAGGGCCACCAGAGCAGAACAGCGTGGGCGGCGCAGGCCTCGAGAGCGGGGAGTACGGCGTGTGGGCGGGCACGCTGGCGGCCGAGGAGGTGAGCGCAGGCGCGCGTCAGCGCAGCCTAGAGGCCGGCCGGCAGCAGCGTTGGGAGGAGCGGTTGGCGGCCAGCGAGCCGCTGCCGGAGCTGGCCGACGTGGCTGCTGACGCATTGCAGCTTTTGGACGAGAACCTGGCCGTCTGCCAGTGATCTGCCTCTTTGCGACTGTGGAAAACAAACATCTTGAACACAACCATTCTTCCTTCTCTACATGACCCAGCCAGCACTGCTGCTCTGCGTATGCCTCGGCTGTGTTGTTCGCTTTGACGTTCGCTCTCCGAGCAGGTGTAAGTCGCGCGCAAAAGGCACAGCGAAAAAAGCAGGGCAGACTCAGGACCTGACGCTGACATCCAGCAGCTCTATGCTGTAATCCACCGAAAGCCGTTGCCGCCCGGGGAGCGGCTGCTTGCGCTGCATGTGGTGCAGCGCGCCTTGCAGCGGGCCCAGCACCTGCAGCCCCGCCAAGTTGGCGCGTGCAGCCTCCTGCAGCGCCCGCGCCACCTGGGCCACGCATGTGCCTCAGCACGTGTGCAAAGCGGGAGGGGAGCGACCAGAGGGTGTGGGAGAGGTGTCGAGGGGGGCAGCGCCTGCATGGCGGCAGGCGAAGTGGCCAGCCCGACCGTGTGCCCATCCAGCAGGCAGTTGAGCCAGCGCAGCACGCTCGCCAGCGGGGGCAGCACCGCTCCAGCTGGCGTCTGGGCGCCGCTGCGGCTCGCATCCAGCTCTGCAGCAGCCACAGCACCGGCGCTCTCACGCCATCGGCCGGTGGGACGGGGTGTGACGGGCGGCCTGGCAGGGCAGGGGAGCGTGCCCGTCAGGTTGGCCAGCCAGCGGCGCAGGTAGCGCGCAAGGCGCAGCGCCTGGCCGGCGCTCAGGCTGCGCAGCGACCGGCCCAGCAGCGCGCCGTCCGAGGGCGCCGCCACCAGCGGGTGCAGCAGCACCTCCTGCGCCCGAGCAGCCGACCGAACGTGAGGCACCCCTCTCCGCGGCAGATCCACGACAGCCTGCTGTGGGGCAAGTCAGCGGGCCCTGCCTGCGGGGAGAAGCGCTGCACGGCCGCCACCGCGTCGGCGGCTGCCGCGACTTCCTGGCTGCCGCCAGACTCGGCCGCCTCGACGGCCGCGCTGGCGGCTGCCTGCAGCTCCGCGTGCCAGGCAGCGGCAGCGCGCCCCGGCGGGGAGCCGAGCAGCAGGCGCAGCGCTTCGGCCAGGTCGTCCGCCGGCACGTCGCCGACCTGCCGAGGCAGCCGCAGCTCAAGAAGGTTTCCGGCGGCAGCGACAGCAGGTGCTGCGCACAGCGAACACAGCCGTGGCAGGAGCCGTGCCTTGGGCAGGATGCGCGCCATGAGGCGGTGCTGGCCGGCCCCAGCCAGCAAGGGCAGCAGGCCGGGCGCCTGAGCGAGCGACGGCAGCGGCCGCGCAGCCCAGACGCTGGCAAACGCATCCCAGTGGCCTGCAGAGCGGCGCTCGTCTCGGCCGGTAGCATACACATTGTGACGTTCTGGAACCATGAGGGAGGCGGCCGCGCACCGCGCTCTGCCAGGCGGGTCAGCAGCGCGGCGGCCAGCGAGTCCGGCACCCAGACCGCACGCCGCTCGCCCGCGCTCAGCTGGCAGGCCTGCAGGAACGCGTCCGCGGCCGCGCCTGCAGCAGCGCCGTCCGCCAGACCGCCTGCAGCGCTCACGGCGGCCGCCAGCTGCTCGAGCTCTCGCAGGCCGAGCGGCGACGCTGGGCTGCTGGCGTCGCTGTCCCTGCGCGCGCCCGGCCGCGGCGGTGGGCCGTGTGCTCGCGGATCGCCCCGGCCGGGCGGCAGGCCGGCTGGCAGGGGCGCCGACCTCGTGTCGATGGGCAGGGCCACCTCAGGGGAGGGCAGCGGCGGCTGCGGCTGGCCGGCACCGGCACCCGGCCCGGGCAGCCAGCGCGGCCCCTCGCGCGACTGCGGCGGCGGCCGCGTGCGGGCCAGCTCCTCTGCGTGCAGCGCCTGGGCGGCGGCCCGGTTGCCTCCGCGGCCCACGGCCAGGGCGCCCAGCTGCGACGCCAGCGTCGGCTGCTCGCCCTGCGGCGTGCCCGCCCCCTGGCTGGGTGGCTGCCGGGCAGGCACGGCCCTTGCCGAGTGCTGGGCAGCAAGCGGGGCGAGGGCGGACCTCCAGGGTCAGGGGGAGCAGCCCTCCCGCCGCCAGCAGCGCCGCCTGCCCGCCGGCCCTGCTGACGACCTGCAGGGGCGAGTCGGCCGCGGCGCCGCCTCCCAGCCGGCCGGCCGGCAGCTCGCGCACGGCCTGCGGCACGCCCAGCCGACTGTCCAGCAGCACGATCCGCAGCCTGGCCGCGCCGCCCTCGCCTGCCGGCATGCCAAGGCTCAGCGAGCTGGGCCGGTGTTGGCCGCCGGGGAGGCGTGGTCGCGCAAAAGAGGGCACCTGTCCAGCCCAGCACGGCTGTCTGGCCCGCCGGCAGCGCCGCCACACAGCATGCAGGCGCCGCAGCGGCAACTGCAGTGGCCGCCCGGCCGCGGCTCTTCCGCTTGCCGGCCGAGGCGGCCGCCCGCACGCCGTTCTTGTTTGCCAGGAGCGCCTTGACTGGCGTCGTGTCCTGCGCCGGCGAAAAGCCTGCAGCGCAACCGCGGGCTCCAGGTTTGAGCGCTGCTGTGGCCCGGACGATCCTTCCGAGTCCCAAGCGGGCTCTGCTCCGTTCTGCAGGCTTCAGTCAGCGAGAGGGCTGGCCTGCCAGGCGTCTGCGGGCCATCTGGCCGAGCTCGGCAGCGCCACTCGCGCCCGGCTGCAGGCCAAGCGTGAGCGCGTCGCCGTCCGCCCACACGACAGCGACCGTCGACTCGCGGATGGACACGCCCGCCGGCGCGTCGCTGCGTGGCAGCGCCAGGCCTGCGAGCCGCCGCAGCTGCCCGCCCTGCACGCGTGCGAGGCAGGCGCCAGGTTGGCAGCCTGCGCGGCTTCCGCGTGGCGACGGCCGCTGGGCTGCGTGCAGCGGGGGAGGCACGCCTTGGCCTCATACACGGTGAGCGCGCTCGGTTGCGGCGCAGCAGACGTGGCGACGACCAGCCGCCCGTCGCACGAGCTGGCCGCCTCTGCGCGCCCCGGCTGGCCGAGCGGCGGCAGCGTCTGGCCGTTGCGAAAAGCGCCGTCGAGCGCCACGGTGCCGTCGGCAAAGACGAGGAAAGCGCCAGCCGCTGCCCCAGCTTCCGGCGGTGCGTCTGTGGCAGCCGGCCTAGAGCTGCAGCCAGCTCGCAAGGAGTCGGCAAATTGGTTGAGAGGGCAAGCAGCCTGCAGAGAGGAGGCCGCGCGCACCTGGGAGCCGCGGAATGAATAGAGTGCAACGGCTTTGGCAGCGCAGTCCGGGTGGCCACCCGGGCCAGGTTGCCCTCCTCTGCTGCTGTGCTCCATGACAGCAGCTGCGGGCCGGCCACACTCGGCCTCAAGCTTTGCAGACGGCTTCAGGTAGACGAGCAGGAAAGGCCATGCTCGCACCTGGTAAGTTTCGCCGGCCTGCACGGCTGCATGCAGTGTGCCTGCGCGGGCATCGCACGCCGGCGCGCCGCACAGCTGGTGGCCCCCGTCGATCAGCCGCCATCCCGCGAGCTTTTCCTACGAAGGAGAGTCGGCGGCAGAGTCGGTGCCGGCTGCAGCGAGCATGGTACACGGCCGCCAAATACATTGTGGCCATTCAATCTTGACGGTGTGCGCGGCAAAGGGAGGCTGAAACGTTCCCCGCCGGCGCACTGCACTTTCCTGGGACGGGAGCTTTGTCCGTACGCGGGCGCGCATGATCCAGGTGGATACATAGACACCAGTCTGCAGTTTTGGGATGCGGGAAAAGCGCACCCGCCGCCCCAGAGAGTAGAGCTGGACGCTGTTGTTCATGGTGACGGCCAGCACGTCGTGGGCGGGGCCAGGCGCGATCCCGGTCACACCGGCGCCCAGCCGCACGGCGCCTTCGATCTCCATAGTGTCCCGATTGCCTGCGCTAAAAGCGGCCGAGAAACATGACTTTTTTTTTGGGTTAGGGTGGCCCCGCACGTGCCTCCAGCAGCTCAGCAGCGTCCAGTTGAGAGCATATCCGGTAGCTGTGATCATCAAAGGAGTGGCCGGCTCGCTCCAGCCAGTCAACTGTGCGAGCAGATCTCAGATCTGTCCAACCGCGCACGCCCATCACCCGCTGTTCTGCAGCCACTCGGCGAGGCGTGATGAGCGGCACAATCAACAAGATCCTGGTACTCGTCGGTACGTGCTGGCTGGCTAACGCGACGCGTGAACGCCGCGTGATCGGCTGTGCAACACTTGCGCCTCTGGTTGCCTTTTTTTTGCGCGAGGCTATGCCGCTTAATAAATAGCGAAACACCATCAATGAATGCTTGAAGCAGAGCTTTCCTGTACAATCGGCTGCTCGGCGCTTTCAGCGAGCGCCTGACCGCTGGCATGCTCCCTCCTGACGAGTGGCTTCCGGCTCTGCAGCCATGGAGGCTGAGGCGCAGCCGTTGGTTGACGCGCTGCACCTGAAGCGTGACTCGCCTTCGCTCGTACCGCCGCCGGCGCCTGTGGTGACCTTCAGCGGCACCGTGCACGGTGCCTCTGTGACCGTGGCCTGCAACGGTGCGCTTCGCGGCACTGACCAGAGCACAATAGCATTTCTGTCTGGCACGCACTGACGCAGGGGGCGCCTGGGCCGGCGGCAGGCAAGTGCAAGGTGCATGGCGTGGACAACGTGGGCACTGTGCCAGCCGCGCTGACGGCATACCTGGGCATTCAGCAGCTGCAGCCGGACGTGGTTGTCAGCGTGGGCACGGCGGGAGGCTTCAAGGCAAAGGGCGGCGCCATCGGCGACGTCTACGTCTCCACTGCCTTTGCGAACCATGACCGCCACATCCCCATTCCTGTGCGTCACCCCTGCCGGTTGCGCCTGGCTCTCGCCTGAGCAAGTGCCTGGGACGCCCCACTCAGAAAAAACTGTAGGATGTGCGCAGGGCTTCGACAAGTATGGCGTGTGGCGGCAGGGCGCTGTGCCGACACCCAACCTGCAAAAGGCGCTCGGCCTCAAGGCACGCCATCACTGCGCTGCTTTCACCTGCCAGCTGAGCATCTGCAGACCCCTGCCAGCTCAGCCGGGCCTGTCTCCATGCAGGCGGGCGTCGTCTCCAGCAGCAACAACCTGGGCTACAGCGACGCTGACTGGAAGCAGATCCAGGACAACGATGCAGCGGTCAAGGAGATGGAGGCGGCCGGCATCGCGTGGGCGGCCCACCTGAGCGGGACGCCGCTGCTCGCGCTCAAGAGCATCACCGACATCGTCGACGGCGACCGCCCGCCGCAGGAGGAGTTCCTGGAGAACCTGCAGCGAGCTGCGCACGCGCTCAAGGTGGGAACCCTGCGCTTCGCTTTGCTGTGACGTGCGTGCCCCTGGGGCCGTAGCTGACGCTGGTGTGGCGTGGCCCTCGGCGCAGGACAAGCTGCCGCCGGTGATCGAGTTTCTGGCTGGCAAGAAGGTGCAGGACCTGTGACGGTCTCGTGAGTGGCAGGGGCTTGGCAGCTTGGGTGACCAATGACAGACATAGGGTTTCGTTACTATTTGCGTGACAAATATTTACGTGGCCGCCCCCGCTGCGGCATTCAGCCCGGCGGCGGCGGCCCCCCGCTTTGCGCCCCGCCGCCCCTCGCCTGCGCTGCTGGGTGCCCTCGGGCGCTCGCTCGTCTTGGGCCGCTCCAGCACCAGGAACGGGTGTCTGGCCGCGGTCGCCACGTCCCAGCGGTCACGCTGCCGCGGCGCCAGGCACCTGCAGCCTTGTGTGCTCAGCCGACTGCCTGCCGCCTGCATGGGTGAAGGCAAGAGGCGCGAGTCTCGAGTGTAAAGGCTGCACCCGCTGATGAAGTCGCGGCACTCCTGCGAGATGGCCGGCTTGGCCGGGAACTCGACGCCGCCCGCGTGCCGCATGACCTGTTCGCGCAGCACGCGCTCCTGCGAGAGGCCGTCGCCAAACGGGCGCTTGCCAAACACCATCTGGTACAGGATGACGGCAGCGGACCACACGTCCACCTGCAGCGCCAAGAAGCTGCTCTCTGCTGGTTGCTGCCCAGCAGAGGCAGTCCAGGATGGGGCTGTGGCGCGGAGCGCGCCTTGTCAGAAATCTTGGGGGGCTGCGGCCCTGTCTCGAAGCACTCTGGCGGCAGGTACCAGTAGGTCCCCGCCCCCTGCGAGGTCAGCTCCAGGCCCGTCGCGCTGCCCAGCTCGTTCACCTTGCTGAGACCAAAGTCCTGCGGGCGCGCCCGGGTCGGCAACGGTTTCATGGCCGTCCCAGCATTGGCTGGGGCAGAGAGAGCGGCGGCGGGCGGAGGAGCGGCTGCACTGTGATTTGGACGCGCCCGAGCGCGTCGAACAGGATGTTGCCCGGCTTGAGGTCGTAGTGGATGATGCGGCGTCCGTCGCTGTTCAGGTAGGCGAGCGCCTGGAACACCTGGGCCGTGATCACCCTGGCCTCCCGCTCCGGCAGCACCTGCGGCCGCCGGCGGTGGCGCGAGTCAGCGCTGCCGCCGCCCGCCGCTGCGGAGCGCAGGCACCGGGCGCGGCGGCTCGCCTGGTGGTCGCGCAGGCGGGCCTCCAGGTCGCCGCCCGGGCAGAGCTCCAGCACGGTCGCAAAGCTGCCGGCGTCCAGCTCAAAGATGTCGAGCAGCTGCACGATGTTGGCGTGGGACAGCGCGCGGTGCAGGCGGTACTCGCGGGTCGCGTGCTTGACGTAGTTGGCCTTGCGCGCCTCGCTCCAGCCGGGCGCCAGCTGGTGCACCTTGACTGCCACCTCGCGCAGGCCGTCGGCGTCGTACGCCTGGTACACCTCGCTGAAGCCGCCCTTGCCCAGCAGGCGCTGCATCAGGTAGCGCCCGCTGAGGAGCGTGCCACACTGGAAGCGCGCTGCGTCCTCGTCACGCACGTGCCGCACGCGCCTGCGGCGCGGCGCCGGCGGGTGAGGCGCGGCAGCCAGGCTGCACAGCCACAGACGCGTCGCGGCGCGGCGGCGCGCCTTAGGTGGCGCAGCTTCTCCTGCTCCAGGCGCTCCATCTCCTTGGCCACGGCGTCCTCCTCGCGCTTCAGCACGGCCAGCTGCGCCTTGAGGACCTCGTCCTGCGCGACGTACGCCTCGGGCGAGACGCGCCCGGCCTCGCCGCCGGCCGCGCCCTCGGCCCGCCGCCCAAACGCGTCCGGCAGCGGCAGCTTGCGCTTCAGGGCCTGCGTGCAGAGCGCGCATCAGCATGCTGCTCGGCTGGACGCGCCGAAACACTGCAAGCAGCCGGGCGCCGCGCCTTTTGCGCGCGCACGACGTCCTCCCGCCGCTCCCGCAGCAGCGCATGCCGCCGCGCAGCGTCGCTGAACGCGTTGCCGTCCACCCAGACCTCGCGGGAGCCTGCAGGCGCATGCTCCCCCATCTCTGCCAGGCCTCTGCCTCTCGAGTGCGCAGCTTTGCACGTTGATGCCGCACCCAGCGGTCCCGGCAGGTTGGCCAGGCGGCCCAGGCGCCCATCCTCATCCAGCAGCCGTCTACGGGCCAGCTCCTGCTGTGCAAGCGCGGCACCCGTGGCAGACTTGAGCAGCGCCGCACGCGAGTCCGCCTGCCGCAGCTCGGCTTCCTGTCGCGCGGCAGCCAGCTGCTGCTGCAGGCCCTGCACGTCCTCCGACAATCGCTGCACATCCTGCTGCAGCGCCTCACAGCTGGCCAGGCGGCCGGCCAGGTCCGCTGCGCGCCCCTCTGCCGCCTGCGCCTCCCCCCTGCACAGCAGCTCGCCTCGAGCCATTTGTGATGGGCTGCACTCCAAGTGCGGCAGCTGGTGAGGCGAGCTGCACCTGGCAGCCGTCAGCTGGCGCTGGAGTGCCTCCCGCTCCGCCTGCCACACCAGCCGCGCTGGCGACTGCATTGCCCGCGCGGCCTTGCCCGGGCCCAACTCTGCACCACGCGCAGCATTCACTTATTCCTTTCACCGGGACGCGTTTCTGGCACGGCACCAGAGCCTGCTCGCTGACTCCACTGCAGAAGCAAGGGAGCACCTGCCGCTGCGCCCCAGCTGCGGTTGCTCTCTTTCAGTGGGGACGGCTCGGTCTGACGGGAGGCGATCCATGAACGCTCAGCTGCTGGCCTGCTGCCGGCTGATTCATACGCCGCTGCAGGCGGCTCGCGGCAGTCCTGCGGTTGTGCAGGCCAGTCAGTGGAGGCGACAGCTGCAACGCACAAGCGGCCGCTGGGTACCGCCTGCCGAAAGACACCTGCGCCGGGGTTGCGCGGCTGGCAGAAAGCGGCGCAGCCACAATGCCGAACGCCGGCTCCGCCGCCTGCTCGTCATCGGACTCGGGCGCGCCCGAGCTGGTAGGCGAAGCTGGGACCTCCTCCACTTCCACCGCTGGCTCCGCCAGCTGCGAGCCAGTATGCCGGTTGGTGCCGCCTTGTGAACCTACTGACGGCCTCGCACAGGGCATCCTCGTTGACTGCTACGCTGCTGTTTTGCTGTACCACTGTGATTGCGCAAAACATGCGCTTGACAATTTTTCTACCGCGTTCGGGAAGGAGGCGATCGCTCTGAGCAAGCTCGGGATCAAAGCGCTTGCCTCCGCGGTGGGCACCGGGCCGTCCTCCGGCCCTAGCTTGAAAGCCGTCGGCTCCGTTGGCCCGAGCAATCGCTTTTCCAGCAGCTTCAGCTTGGCCTCATTGCTGCGTACGCCACGAGAGCGACTTCCCGGGCTCACGCTCAGCATGGCCGTCGACCTGCTCTGCGGGCAGCGAGCCAAAGCGAGCCAACCGGGGCCTGTTGGCCAGCCTGGTTGTGAATACCATTTTGAAGCTTGGATTTCCCGCCCAAGGCCGCGGAGAGCACTGGAAAGCTCCGGCCGCGTCTGCGACTGGCCTGGCCGGAAGAGGGTGCCGAAACAGACAACAAGCACTGCTGTGATAGCGCTGCCGTCCACGCTGCTGCTCGATCTTGACGTGCATGCCGGGCACCTGAAAAGGGCAGCACGACCCGAGCAGTCGCTGATCAGAGCAGCATGGGATTTGTGATTCCACACCGAGACTGATTTCCCGGGCGGCTTTGGGCCACTCGACCTCAGAAACGGCTTGTTGCTGCGCGATCAAATTCCATCCTCCCACAATGGGGATTCGTGTGCACTGCGGCTGGGAATGCCGTAGGTGTGTGGTCTGCAGGTCAGCCATCCCCCGACGGTCGAAGCCTTTGGAAACTGCAGAAACGTTCTCGGCGAAGCAGGGCACGGGTGTTTCCGCCCTTGTCACTTTTTGCTCTCTGCGGGCCGTAAAGAACGCTTTGTTTTGATATAGCTCAATCATAGTAGCGTGCTGGACTCCCATGCAGCTGCCGCGAGTTGGCCGGGGCTGCCGGCATGCGAACTTGGCGTGCTACTCGCTGGCAGCCCCGCATTCCGGCACACGCCGAGCTCATCTGCGCACGATGATTGAGCTTGGATATCCCGGGCTTGCTCGGCAGCGTCTGCCGCCGCACGGAGTTCGCGATAGGGCCGCTGGGCATCGATTGCTACAGCATCGATTGCAGCAAGTGGCTGCCTGTGGTGTGCCAGCCTACACGTTGCCGCCGCATTGCTGCCTGACTGGTGGCGCTGCTTGTATCGTTCATGCCTCATGCTGCTTGTGCAAGAAGGCGGCCAGCCTAGGCAGCAGGGGGAGCCCAGCGGCCTGTCTTGAACAATTGCTTGCTGCTGGTGGATGCAGCAGCCTGGACGCCAGACAGCGCGATCGTCTTCAGTGCAGCCACTGTCGCAGTCATGCCAGTGTACGCTCTCTTCACTGTGTTCCGCCATTCGCAGCTGGTACGCTTTGACAAGAAGCCGCGGCACTCTTGGCTGCATGGTCGGCGCCGACACGCTCACACACACTTCACGCAGGCACAGAGATGCAGTGGTTTGGCAGCGGCTGCTGTTGTTGGCGGCCTGGGTGCTGCTTACGCCTGCCTGCTGCCTACCTGGCTGCCGGGAGCTCCGCTGGCCGGCATCCGGGAGAGCTGTCTCAGCTGCGCACCGCTGCCTGATGTACGCCATGTCCAGTACTGCTGAATGTCACATCAGTGCCTCCCTCGTCCATCCACCTACTTTGAGGAGGGCGTGTGCATGCAGATGCGGCAACTGGCGGCGCTGCTGGAGCGGCCTCGAGTTACAGCCTTGGCCTGGCTGCATCTGCTCATGCTGGACCTTTACCAGGCCAGGCATGGCACCTCGCTGCCTGCGGCAACGACCGGGCGGGCACCACCGCCCGGCTGCTGAGGCTCTGGCTGCAAGCGCAGGCACGTCTTCCTGGAGGGCCGCCGCCTGCGCATAGCCACCTTACATTCTGTCCTGCTCTGCTTCATGTTTGGTCCGCTTGGGCTTCTGAGCCACACGGTGACCAAGGCCATCACTCGAAAGAGGAGGAGAGCGGCATCGGCTGACCAGCCGCCGGTGCTGGACGCATGAGAGAGTGCTTGGCGCGTGAGAGGAGGGAGAGGAGGCTGCAGAATGAGACTTTGGCTGTGAAAGAGAGGTTCATGGGAGATGTGAGTCACGCGCTCGTCAACCCCAGTTTTGCACAGGTTGCTGCTGCCTTTCAGACCAAGGAGATTCTTCCCAGTCGTCCTTGCCAATCGCTCAGGTACAGCTAGGGCAGCAGCCGTGCGCGCAACTGCTGCGCAATGCAGACACTGGGCCGCCGCGTCCTGGACGGGCATGCACTCGCGCCCGGCCGCCGGCTGTTGACCGCCTGGGCGACAGTGGACCCGGAGAAGCTGTCCGGCAGCAGCCCCGGCACGGGAGAGAACTTGGGTGCGCTGCTTTTGCGGTGGGGGTGTCCGATGCAGAGTTCCGGAACGAGGCGGATGGCTGCCGGCCGATCGGCGAACTATCGCCCGAAGAGAACTTACCTTCATCTCCCGTTTCGGCCAAATGATGATGATGGGTTCCATTTGAGCGTGCAAGCCGCTGGCTGTTCCTTGTTTGCATGGCAGCTGCATTGAGGCAGCAGAGCAGACCAGACAGCTATCGACGCTTTGTCCCAGTGCATGAACACGCAGCAGTGGGCTGACAGCTGATCCGCGGCTCGGGCAGCCGAGTGAGTGCTGCCCTGTTGCCACCTGCAGTGGACGGGCGGTGGCACGCCGCATCTGCCACCCGCCCGGTGGTCGACCCCTGGAACGGCGAGGAGTTCCTGGCGCTGCCAGACCCCAAGAAGGAAGAGGTGCAGCCATTCATCGACAGCTTGAAGCGCGTCCCCAAGTCCGGCCTGCACAACCCGTACAAGAACCCGGAGCGGTGCGCTCCAGGCGCCCTGTTCGTTTTCCTGACCCGTGTTGCGGCCAGCTCCGATGATTGATGCCAGGTTTTGAGAATGCAGGTACAATCTGTACGGTGACATCAGCGGTGCCGCAGCTGCAGAACTGCTGCGGCCAGAGACGGCCGATTTTTTCGCCCACCTGATCCAGCGCGTCTCGCCCAAGTCGCGCGCGCAAGCCATGGCGGAGGTTACCGTCACCGGCCGCTTCCTGCAGAACTTCGCGGGTGACTCGGTGCGGCGCTCTTGCACTTCTCGCCAGCCTGGTTTCTTGCCACCATGGCTGCGATTTTAGCAGCGCACAGCAGCTGTGCTTTGCGCTAGGCCTGGTCTAGCACCCTGTTCAACGCATGTGGGCAAAAGCTTGTTGCCCGCCCGCAGGTGCGCTTCATGGCGCGCTCCTTTTCTGTTTCGGGCGACCACGCCGGGCAGACGAGCACTGGGCTGCGCTGGCCGTACGGGCCGGTCGCGCTCATCACGCCCTTCAACTTCCCGCTCGAGATCCCGGCACTGCAGCTGATGGGCGCGCTCTTCATGGGCAACAAGCCGCTCGTGCATGTCGACCACAGGTGCTGCCTCCATGCAGCTGGCTGGTCACATGCATGTGGCTGTCCTAAAAGGCTGCCTGCCGTGCATCAGCCCCATGGCATTGCGATGCATGGCTGTCTTCAGATCGAGCAGAAACGGCTTTCAGCGGGCCCTGACGTGAGCCCGCCTGCTGTCAGGGTGTCCATCGTGGCGGAGCAGTTCCTGCGCCTGCTGCACCACGTCGGCATGCCGGCGGCCGACGCCGACTTTCTGCAGGGCGACGGCCGCGTGGTCAACGACATCCTGCTGCAGGCCCAGCCCCGCTCCACGCTCTTCACGGGATCCGGCCGTGTGGCCGAGAAGCTGGCTGCCGACACGCACGGCAAGGCGCGGCTCTGCCCCTCTTGGCTTTCCAGCTGTGCACTTTCTGCTTGTGCAGGCAGCGCCGGAGCAGATCCGCTCCCGCCCGACCGCTGCGGTCGCGCTCTGCTCCCCCAGATTACTGCACACTGTGGGCAAGAAACACTGCGGGCGCTCGCAGATCTACCTGGAGGACGCCGGCTTTGACTGGAAGATCCTGGGCCCGGACGTGGCCAACGTGGACTATGTGGCCTGGCAGTGCGACCAGGACGCGTACGCATGCACGGGGCAAAAGTGCTCCGCGCAGTCGCTGCTGTTTGTGCACGACAACTGGGCGCAGGCAGGCGCGCCCTGTCACTCCTGCCTTGATTGCACCCTGCAAGGGTCTCTGCATGGCTGCATTTAGGCCCGAGCCCAGTGCTGCCCCGCAGGCCTGCTGGACAAGCTGGCTGCGCGCGCGACCGGCCGCAACACGGCTGACCAGACCGTCGGCCCCGTGCTGACCTGGACGACCGAGGCGATGCTGGAGCACGTGGCCAAGCTGGCCGCGCTCCCCGGCGCTCGCGTCGCCTTTGGCGGCAAGGAGCTGAGCGGGCACGCAATTCCCAAGCGCTACGGCGCGATCCAGCCCACCGCCGTGTTTGTGCCGCTGGCGGAGGTCGCCAAGCCGGAAAACTTTGGGCTGGTGACCACCGAGGTGTTTGGGCCTGTGCAGGCGCGCCCCTTCCCTGGGCATGGCGGCGGTCTGGGTGCTGCGCTGCGCGTGGCTTGCATGGTGCATCGCGCTCGTGATTGTCAATGATCGGTCAGCCGGCAAGCGCAGGTGATCACGCAGTGGGGCGAGGGCGACCTGCCGACGGTGCTAGACATCACCGAGCGCATGAACGCCCACCTCACCGCCGCTGTCGTCTCCAACGACCCGCTCTTCCTCGGCGAGGCGCGCTGTCCCAAGCCCAGCCAGCCCTGCCTGCAAGCGAGCAATCTCAGCGGGCGCCCCTGACTTGGTTGGCGCCGCACAGGTGCTGGGCAGCACAGTGAACGGCACAACCTACGCAGGCAACCGCGCGCGCACGACCGGCGCACCGCAGAACCATTGGTTTGGCCCAGCGGGCGACCCCAGGCGCGCATTCTTCTCTTGCAAGCCCTGTGTGCGGCGTTTGTTCTCAGGCTTTGCTCCCAGACAAGCCGCCCTTACACTGCGTGCTTCGGGGCCCTGCAGGGCGGCCGGCATCGGCACACCAGAGGCCATCCGGCTCGTCTGGTCCTGCCACCGCGAGGTGATCACCGACTACGGGCCTGTGCCTGCTGACACCTCGACGCTCAAGACTACCTGATTTGCTGCCGAAGCTGAACACCTGCTGTAACGCAAAGGTTGCGTTGATCATTGCCAGGTTGCATTATTTGATCTCAAGGACGCCAGCAGCCATCCACACGTGCCTGCCTCAGCCTCACTCGTCCTATCTCATCGCGCTTGCCTCGGCAAGGTACCTAAATGGCAGGCATCGTGGTGTACAACCTCGAGCAGTCGCGCTCGTTCCGGGTGCTTTGGCTGCTCGATGAGCTCGCGCAAAAGTACTCCGTCAAGCAGTACAAGCGCGACCCGAGCGCGCCCAACGGTCCGCATGCTCTGAAGGCCGTGCACCCTCTGGGTGCGTTTTCACGCCTCGCCCTGGTGAAAGAACTCGGAGGCCGGGATCCTGAGCCTGATCGATCCGGTCTGCGTGGCTCCGCAGGCAAGTCGCCCATCATCACCGACGACGGCGAAGTCGTTGCGGAGACTGGTAAGGACGCACTGATTCCCCTGCACTGAGCTCCGTTTGGTCCGATGCACGTTCAATGCACGTGTGCAATCGCATGCTGCACGTGCGGGGAGCCGACGGGCCAGTCATTCTGCGCGCAGGTGCCATTTTTGAGTACCTGCTGGACAAGTACGACACCGGCCACAAGCTGTCCCTCAAGCCGGGCTCGAAGGAGCAGCAGAAGCTGATCTACTGGCTGCACTACTCTGAAGGTGTGCTCTGCTGGCGGCGTGCCTCCTAGTGCCTGCCGCCGTGCGTTTGACATGCGCATTGTTGGGCCTGCGACTGAATCAAGGTCTCCTCCCTGATGCAGGGACGCTGATGCTGAACGCGATCGCCGCTGTGTACCTGCGGGCCCAGGGCGCCGATAACAAGGCGGTGCTGGAGCAGCTGGACCTGAATCTCGCGTTTCTGGAGAAGGAGCTCGAGAGCCACACCTGGTGAGTACTCCTGGGGCTTCCTGGAGCAAGCTTTGCACGCCGGGTTCTTGCCACACACTAAGCCTTGATGCCCTGCCTTGCAGGTTTGTGGGAGACCAGTTTTCTGCTGCTGACATCAATCTGGAGTTCCCGATCGAGTTCCTGGCCGTCATTCCGGGCGTGACCTCGCTCGACAAGTTTCCGAAGCTCCAGGCATGGCGGGCCAACTTCAAGAAGCGCAGCGCATATAAGAAGGCTCTGGAGGCCAATGGCCCCTACGACCTGAATGCTCTCTTCAAGTAGAGACCGGCGCTCTCAACAATGAGCACAACATGCAGGATTGTCGCTCTTATCGAGCGAAGATATGCCAACTATGAATTTCAGCTGGAGCGAGCTGTGCGCCCCTTTTGGGGAAGCCTGCACAACGTGGACATTCATTCAGATTCCTGATGCAGTGTGACTAGCCCTGCCCATTTGCAGGTACACGTGCTTGTTTGACTGCAGTAACTGATCGATTCGGCTCCTGACACAGTAGAAAGCAGTGCACGTGGCGATGCGGTGGCATCAAGTTGAGAAAGGCAAGGTTTTCGTCGTTTACCTGGCCACAATTTGGGCACTGCTGGCACTGGGCTCATGAAGCATGCGCACATGGCCAGCAACCGCAGGCGAAGAGCAGGGCTCCTCCTCCTGCGGCTGCCGTAGTGGGGTCCTTGGCCTGGCTTAATCAAGGCCATCATGGGAGGAGGATGAGAGATCACAAAGTTTCAATCACTCCTGGCACACGGCTGCTGGGACTATGGCGGCCCAGTCCAAGGTGATTCCGTCCTCAGAGCCTGCGACGCCATGGAGGGACCTTGCCAGCCCCGAGAGACGGCCCATCCCTCTGGCGCGCGGGAGCTCATGCTTCTTGCTCTCGCGTACAAGCTCAAGCTCATGCTTCTTGCTTGCGCAGCGCCTGCCCTCACAATAATCGAGTCCTAATAATAGAACGCACGCTCCTGTCCTGTTGGAGGCTCGGAGTCGAGGCAAATAAACGCATCCTGACCTAGCGGAGTGCCCCTTCCGCAGCCTCGCGGCAGTCCGGCAGTCTGGCATTGTTTCTCTTCCGCAGCTGAGATCCAAACTCTGCACGACTCTGCACGTGGTCGTTCTCGTGGCGCCCTTTCGCGCAGCTCTCTTCGCAGCTTGTTCGGAGGAATCACTTCCGACACCCAATGCCTCGGATCCATTGTATTTCGAGGGCTTGGAGCCGGTCGCATGCCACCAACACGCGCCTCTGCAGCGGTACGAGGCGCCGCGGCACCGGCAAGTACGTTCAGCAGCGGGGGCATCGGCATCGGCCACGCCATCGGGCCACAGGCGCCTTTCGCGGCCCAGAGTGCGACGGCGAGAACAATGGTGCGGACAAACTCTTCCCACTACATACATTGGCGGCGCTGCGTTCCGCAGGAGCCGTAATCTTGCCTCATCACTGCATGTGTTGGAAGGGGCAGCTCTGATCAGAGGCTCACTTCCTTGCAAGTGGATCAAAGCTGCCTAGAGCGCGGCTCGTCCCGCGAAAGGTTCTCTGGGCTGCTGCAGCAGCGGACCTGCCCCTGGTTTGCTCAGCACGACAGCCTGCCCTCCTGACCCCAGCTGCTTGCCTGTCGACCTGCCCACCTCGCCTGTCTCTTGGGCGTGCACCTGGGCACAGGCGCTGGCCGGTGTGCATCCGCTGGCTCAACAGCCGGCTGCGTGCGTCAGCTACAAACGGGTGCACCCGGTGAGCTGCACCCCCTCGCCTGCGGCGTGTGCCGACCGCACCATGCCCGCCAGCGCCTGCTTGCTCTAAAGCCACGGCTTGCCATCAGCCAGATCTGAGCACCCTCCTGCCATTGCGAATGCCCAGCCGCGCCGTTCTTCGGCTTTCTTTGGTTTCGGTGGCGGACAGCGCCTGACCAATCAGCCGGTGGCCACCTCAACCTTTTAAATTCTGCGAGGCCACGGAGCAAGGCGCCCATTGACAGACAGCCGCAGCGCCGCCAGAGCGTGTAATGGCAGTGGCGGCGCGCCCACAAGCACGTCGGGCGCCTGGCTAACGGCTCACAGGGCAATTCTTGCAGGTACTTGCAGGCTTTGGATGACTGAAGCGGGACCGGCGCTGGCACCCAGTTTTTCCGTCCACAGCGACTGCCTGCGGGCGGCCGCGGCCGAAGCCATGGCGGACTTGGGGCTGCCCCGCGTCGGCGCCGCGGAGCTGCGGAGCCGGGTGCTGCGCTATGTGCGGCACTCAGCCCAAACCTAGCCATGACTCGGGGGTGCCGGTGGAAAAGCTGACTCGCGAGACGGCCACGTGTGGGTGCCGCCGGACAGGCAGCCCCATCCTGCCAGTACAAATGGACAAACGCAGGGCAGGCCAGGCAGACAGGCGTCCACGTGACCGGCGCAGCCACAACGGTGGCAGCTGCAGCGCACGATGCCCGACCAGCAGGGGCAGGCGCAGGCACGCGCAGCAGTCGCCTCGGCACTCACGCAAGCGCTGCCCTGCAGGGGGCGAGCTGGTCGTTCCTGCTCAACACCAGGGCCTGGCCCTACGTGCAGCAGCTGGCAAGCTTCGTGCCTCACAAGGCGCGGCACGAGGCTGGCGCAGGCGCCCAGGACTGCGGCTGGGTGCTGGACCGCATGGACCGGTCAGGCACCCACGCCGAGCTCATCGTCATCGAGCTCCTGGCGGTGTACCTGCGCAGGCCAATGGCCATCATCAGCATGGTCGGCAGGCAGCCCCAGACCATCTGGGTGCCGACAGAGGGGCGCGGCCTGGCTGGCTTGTCAACCCCAATGCGGCACGCTCCCCCGCCCAGCTGCCGCTGCCGCGCGCAGCCCTGCGAGCTCGAAACGCGTTGCCAGGCCGCATTCTGGACAGCGAGTGTAGCGCGCGTGCCTGCAGGACCCGCTCATGCTGATGTACGAGGGCGACAGCATCTTCGGGCACTACAGCCCCCTGCTGTGCCGCCCCAGCATGCGGCCGAGCCCGCGAGCCCCGCCCGAACACATCCGCTACGCTGCACCAGGTCAGAACCACGAAGTTTTTTTCCAGACCCAGCAGCGGCAGCCCCCACTTCCGCACACCCACATCAACCAGCTCCGCCACCTAGAAGCTTGACAGTACCTCTCTGAACCGCCAGGCGGGCGGCCTCTGGCAGTCGGCGCCCCGCTGCCGGAGGACGTCGACGTGCCGGTGGTCGTCACCTTAAGCTGGCCCAGCCGGGAGCAGCCGCCGCCGCTGCAGCCGGCGCGCCAGCCGGAGGTGGAGCCAGCACGCCCGCCGTCGCCGCCACCCAAAGCGCCGGCCTAGCCCCGGCACTTTTTGAGCGGGCAGCCGAAGCAGCCCGCAAGGGCACAATCGGCCGCAGCAACAGCGCAGCCAGCCGCAGCAGCCAGCGCAGGGCCGACGTGGAGCCAGGCAGCTGACGACCCGTGCTGCGGGCCGTATGGATCGAGCGCCTGTACAGCATCGGTCGGCCAGCAACACCGGCGCAGCGCAGGCGGAGGACGGAAGCGAACACTGCCTGCCGCGACTTGCCGTGGGAGCGGCCGCCGACCAGCCGCCAGCAGGCGGCGAACAGCCTGGCGACGAGCGCCGCAGCAGGACGCAGCCGCCGCCAGAGCAGCCAGTAAGTCAGCAGCTGCACCACCGGTCGGCGAGAGCGAGCAGCCTGCCAGCAGATGGGCAGGACTGCAGGCGGACATCAGCGCGCGGCTGGCCAGCCTGGTTGCGCAGCGGGGGACCGCAGGCCTGCCGCGCTTCGACCCGGCCCGGCCTGAGGCGACGTGGCATGAGTGGTTCTTCCACACCCCCGCCACCTCGGCCGAGATGCGAGAGTGGGAGCGCGCCGCCCGCCTGGAGCAGGAGGGGCGGCCACGCAACCCCCACACCGGGGTGGCCGTCCTCCTGCCCCGCCACCCGGCCGCGCCAGCCGAGTCGGGCCACGGCCCAGGCAAGCCGCGGCGCCCCCTCTCGCCCTGCATGCAGCAACAGCATCAGTGACTCGCTCTGAGCGGCTGGTCGCTGCGCAGGTGGTGCAGCCGGCGGCGCCGGCGCCGGCGACCCGCCCGGCAGCCCACCAGGAGCCCACCAAGCAGCCCGCCCCCCGCAGCGACCAGCCTGGCGGCACGCCCCCATCCTCCATCTCGACCAATAAGCCGTTCTTGAGGCGGGTTGCAGCGAACCCGCTGAGCTGGCCCTCTGTCCAACATACAGAGGAAACCCGTGGGCGAGGCCGCGCCGGTGGCGGGCGATGCCGCGCCGGCGGCGGGCAAGGCCAACCAGCAGGCAGCTCGGCCTCCGAGGGTACGCGCTCCCGCTGCACGTCCACAAACCGCCTGCATTGCAGGCTCTTGGATTTGGGGCTCCCACAGCGGCCGTCTCGAGGGCTCAGAAATGGCAGTGCTGTACTCGGCGTCAATGGGAGAACGCACAGCCAAGCAGGCATGTGAGAGGTCAAGCGCCGGCTCACTGACCCAGCGCTGGGCTGCAGGCCACGGTGAGGGCGACGGGTCTGGCCTCGGCGCGGAGCAGCCAGAGGAGGACGGTGCGCGTGCCCCGCACGCAGGCCGCACACGCGCCCTTCGGCTGCAGATGCGCCTTGCTGAGCGCACAGACGCCCCGCTTAAGCCGCCGAACCCGCTCACCAGCTTGGCCGCGTGCCTGCAGGCGGCTCGCTGCCAGACCCGCGCCGGCTGCTGGACGACAGCCGGGTTAACCTGCCAGAGCATGGACGGTGCGCCGCTGCCCGGGCCCGCGAGTCGCATCCCCTGTGACCCTTTACCTGCGCGGCTGTGCGGTTGACGGCGCGCGCGCGTGTGTTAATAAACCCTACACTCTAAACCACCTCTCTGACTCGCTAGGACGGCCAGCTCGGGCACGCAGCCGGGTACGCAGCCGCGAACCAGACGCTTACCGCCACTGGCGCTCTCTGCAGGGAGGGAGCTGGGACTTCATCCGCCTCCGCGCCGCGTGGCCGTACCTGCGCGCGCTGGAGCAATTTGTGCCCCACGAGGCGCGCAACGAGCGAGCGGCGGGGCACAAGGACCTGGGCTGGGTCCTGCACCGGCTGGCGCAGCCCGGCACCCACGCCGAGCTCATCGTCGTGGAGCTGCTCGCCGCCTACCTGCGCAGGCCGATTGCGATCGTCTGCATGGTCGGGATGATGGCCGAGATGGTCTGGGTCCCCACCGAGGGGCGCGGGCTGGCTGGGCTGGTCGACCCGCACCAGGCGCGCCCCTGCAGCCGTCCGCTCCAGGCAGCATGCCCCGCCCCTGGCCTGCAGCCAGGGGGAAATTGAGGGACGGAACGCGCCTGCAGAAGCCGCTGGTCCTGCTGTACGAGGGCGACGGCACCTGGGGCCACCACACACCCCGCTGCTGCGCGTCCCCGACCGCCCGCGCCGCGACCACATCCCGCCCGCCCACCTGACCAGCGCCCCGCGGGGTGAGATCCTTCGAGCACGGCCCAGCCCAGGCAGCAGCGGCCCTGCACATTTATGCACAGCAGCATGAGCGGGCAAAGAAAGAGCAAGACGGCAGGCGGGCAGGCGGGCGGGCGGGCAGGCATGCATGCTAACAGGCAGGCAGGCCACCAGCCGGCGCGAGACCTGCACGCCCCGCCTAACGCGGCGGTGGCGCCACCTCTCTGATTCGCTAGGATGGCCAGCTAGGACACGCAGCCGCCGACCAGATGCTCACCGCTGTTGGCTCTCTCTGCAGGCTGGCAGCTGGGACTTTCTCCGCCTCCGCGCCGCATGGCCGTTCCTGCGCGCGCTGGAGCAGTTCGTGCCTTACGAGGCGCGCAACGAGCGGGCGGCGGACCACAACGACCTGGGCTGGGTCCTCAACCGGTTGGCGCAGCCCGGCACCCACGCCGAGCTGCTCGTCGTGGAGCTGCTGGCCGTGTACCTGCGCAGGCCAATCTCAATCGTCTGCATGGTCGGCGAGGTGGCCGAGACGATCTGGGTCCCGACCGAGGGGCGCGGGCTGGCTGGGCTGGTGGACCCGCACCAGGCGCGCCCCTGCGGCCGTCCGCCCCAGGCAGCATGCCCCGCTTCCGGCCCGCAGCCGGTTTCAGGCAGGAAATTGGGGGACGGAACGCGCCTGCAGGAGCCGCTGGTCCTCCTGTACGAGGGCGACGGCACCTGGGGCCACTACACCCCGCTGCTGCACGTCCCCGACCGCCCGCGCCGCGGCCACATCCCGCCCGCCCACCTGACCAGCGCCCCGCGGGGTAAGATCCTTCGAGCACGGCACAGCCCAGGCAGCAGCAGCCCTGTAGATGCACGCAGAGCAGCATTCTCCGCGCAACCACGAGCTGACACCCGTAAAAAATACCAGGGGGGCAGCCGCTGGAGGACGGCGCCCCGCTGCCGGCGGACGTCGACGTGCCGATCGCCTTCACCCTCCGCTGGCTGGGCCAG